>JANAVB010042819.1:6508604-6651143 GCA_029216955.1 Iris pallida
ATTCAGTACTTGCTCCCGTCCTGACAGATAACGTTGTAGGTGTCCTTACTGAGGAGGAGTTACTCTACGACACATATTATGGAGTTACTACTGCCGAGACCCGGCTTTGCTTTACGAGGAGTTCCTGCAGGGAACCTCGCCTAGTTATCTTTTGGCTTTAGACTTTTGAGAGTAGTCATGTATTAGGCTACATATTTTGTAACTGGACATGTCCAGTTTACATTTCAGACTTGTACTTTGGACTTATTTTCTATATGAGACGACTTTTATTTTGGAGCATTTATGACTTTTATTCACTTATAGAACTGTTAGCACATTTAGTCTTATACCTGTTGTCTTTAGAACAGCTTACTACATTTTATCTCAACGTAGGCTGGGCATGGCTCGGCCTGGCCCAACAATTTGGGTAGCGGGTCGTGACATATTTTTAGTGGTGGCCCATGCAGGTCCTGACTAAACTGTTTGGTTACGTTATTGTACCAAGCATGCCTGCAATTAGGAACTTAAGGTAATTAGACAAATTAGGAATGACGCTTAGAACACCTAGAGGAATGCTAGGATTGCAACATAGGAAAACATCACATGTTTGCTTATAATTAGATTTTCTTGTCAATGATTGCTTACTTTACAAGTCCTATAATTCCTTTTACTTTTATTAGATGTGTTTACTCGTTCGTCCCAGTATGTTACACCCGAGAATGGGGCCCTCCATATCCAGTCAGCTGACCAGTTGACTGATACACCCCCACCTCCACCTACCACATTCCTCCACTCCACAGATCCACAGACCCAGATGCCTCCACCACCTTCCACATCCCAGTCCCAGCAGGCCCCGATACTTCTACCACCCCCTATCACTATACCCACCAGGCTTCCGTCACACTCGACGGAAACCAGCTGCTCACTCTGATTCAGGGGTTTCTAACAACCCATCAGGAGCAGACTACCCTACTCCGCCAAAGCAGAGGGACGTCCCGTGGTCCCACCACCTGTAGAGCCACGGCAGAGAGCGGGGACGATCAAGGACTTCATGGGTCTGAATCCCAAGGAGTTCTCAGGGACTGAGGGCATAGTAGTAGCAGATGACTGGCTAGATTCGGTAGAGAGGAAGCTTCTGGGAGTTAGGATGCCGGATGACCTCCAGGTCGAGGCAGCGGGATTTCTGCTGATAGACTTAGCAGGAGTCTGGTTCCGGAATGAGCCGTTGTTTGTGAGAGGGAGAGCCACTTGGGATCAGTTCAAGGCCCAGTTCAAGAAGAAATTCTTCTCGACCACTGCTAGAGTAGCCATGGGGCTACGATTCCAGAACATCCAGCAGGGGAACCGTTCTGTTGATGACTATACGGCAGAGTTTAGTCGCCTAAGCCGTTTTGCTCCTAATCTGGTTGCAGATCCAGAGGAGATGACCCGTAGGTTTTGCCATGGTCTAGTTCCAGACATCGGCATTCTTATAGTGGCGAACGGTACGACTGACTACTACCAGAACCTAGAGTTGGCCCGGAGCATTGAGGAGCGTCTTCTGTCTAGCAAGAGGCCGGCTTCTGTACATCATGAGGGACCGTCCAAGCGTCAGGCTTTCCAGCAGAGAGCACCGATGCCACCCCAGCAGACTTACCGTCCCCCTACACCACATCATCAGACCCCGCCAGTTAGAGCCCCGAGACCCCGACATCAGCAGCAGCAGCAGAAGGGAGCTATATGTTCTTTCTGCGGAAGACCAGGGCATGATTACTCCATTTGCTGGAAGAGGTTGAAGCAGTGCTTAGTTTGTGGGTCTGCCACCCACATGATACGGGAATGCCCAGTAGCCAAGGGACCTAGAGGACCGCTTTCGACTCAGCAGCAGAGGTTTGGGCAGCATCTGCAGCAGCAGAAGGGACCTCAGGAGAAGGTTTATAGCCTAGCCCTTGAGCCGGAGCCGGAGCAAGTTTCGGAGCCAGATTACTTAGCTGACGTCATCACAGGTCATGTTTATTTGCATACTTTTCTAGCTGTATGTTTGTTTGATTCTGGTGCATCTCATAGCTTCCTATCATTAGAGTTTATACATAAACACCATCTAGTAGCTACATCTACTGCGGAGATTAGCAGAGTGATGACGGGAGGAAGACCAGTGCCTATTAGATCTATCTATAGATATTCTATTTTTATAGCCGGGAGAGAGTTCAGGGGACGATTCTTTGTGATGCCACTCCCCGGTTATGATATCATATTAGGGATGGACTGGCTTAGCTATGCCCATGCATCTATAGATTGTCATGAGGGTAGTATTTTGTTCAGTCCCCCAGGCACAGCACCATTCAGTGTCAGGAGGACAGGGCCGGAGATCAGCCTAGAGCCGAACTGTTGTGCGACAGTTGGGGACGTAGCTCCGCCACACCCTATCATTAGGGAGTTTATGGATGTATTCCCAGAGGATCTTCCAGGGCTTCCGCCTGACAGAGAAGTGGAATTCACTATAGATTTAGTGCCGGGTTCATCACCAGTATCCAGGACTTGCTATAGAGTGAATCCCAAGGAGGCCATAGAGATGAAAGAGCAGATTGATGACCTGTTAAAAAAGGGTTTCATTCCATCCAGTGCTTCTCCATGGGGAGCACCAGTGCTCTTTGTGCCTAAGAAGGATGGTACAGTCCGGTTGTGCATTGACTACCGGGCCTTTAATGCCATCACCATCAAGAACAAATATCCTCTGCCCAGGATAGATGATTTGTTCGACCAGTTGAGCGGGGCGAAGGTGTTTTCCAGGATAGACTTGAGATCCGGGTACCACCAGGTGAAGGTCAGGGTAGCAGACATCCAGAAGATGGCGTTCAACACGAAGTACGGGCAGTACGAGTTTCTGGTGATGCCATTTGGTCTCACAAATGTGCCAGCTGTCTTTATGAACTTGATGAATAAGACATTTCACCAGTATCTGGATAAATTCGTCATAGTGTTTATCGATGACATCCTGATATACTCGAAGACGCCAGAGGAGCATGCAGAGCACTTGCGGATAGTTTTGAGGATTCTAAAGCAGGAGAGATTGTTTGCCAAATTGCCGAAGTACGAGTTCTTTTTAGACCGAGTGGAGTTTCTCGGCCATGTAGTCACTGGAGATAGAATCTCGGTGGATCCCAGGAAGATTGCTGCAGTTGAGACATGGAAGGCTCCGACGTCAGTTTCAGAGATCAGAAGCTTTCTGGGTTTAGCAGGCTATTATAGAAAGTTCGTCCAGGACTTTGCTAGGATAGCTGAACCCATGACGAAGCTGACGCGGAAGGACGTAGAGTACATCTGGTCAGAGGACTGCCAGGCAGCGTTTGAGGAGCTGAAGAGGAGGCTGACGACCGCTCCAGTTCTGACTTTACCTTCAGGATCTGGAGGTTTCACCATATACAGTGATGCTTCTGGAAAAGGGCTAGAATGTGTCCTACAGCAGCATGGGAAAGTGATTGCTTATACATCTAGGCAATTGCGGACTCATGAGCGGAATTATCCTACCCATGACCTAGAGTTAGCTGCGGTGATCTTTGCACTCAAGTTATGAAAACATTACTTATACGGAGAGTGTGTGGAGATCTTTACTGACCACAAAAGCTTGAAGTATGTGTTCACGCAGAAAGAGCTGAACATGAGGCAAAGACGATGGTTGGAGTTGATGAAAGACTTCGACATCGATTTACAGTATCATCCCGGAAAGGCAAATGTGGTGGCGGATGCGCTGAGCAGGCATCCGATGGCATGGTACCTGATGATTGATCGGCATTTGCGGGAGGATCTGGAGAAGCTCGGCATCGAGCTAGTTCGGCCAGGATCAGTGATACAGATGATGGCGCTTGACATTCAGTCAGGTTTGATGGAGCAGATCAGGGAGGCACAGTCTACAGATGAGAGCCTTCGCAGACTTCGAGCCCAGGCGTTAGCAGGATTGCTGGATGACTTCACTATAGCAGAGGATGGATCCTTGAGGCATGGCAGCCGATTGTGCGTGCCGAAGGGAGAGCTGGTAGAGGCAGTCTTGCAGGAGGCGCACCGATCGAGATGTTCTATTCACCCTGGTGCTAACAAGATGTACCGTGACTTGCGGGAACATCTTTGGTGGCACGGGATGAAGAGGGATGTATCACATTTTATCTCGAGATGCCTAGTTTGCCAGTAGGTCAAGGCGGAGCGCCAGATGCCAGCTGGTTTGTTGCAGCCGTTACCCATTCCCGAGTGGAAGTGAGAACATATTACGATGGACTTCGTCTCAGGGCTTCCTCGTTCCCAAGGAGGGAAGGATGCCATTTGGGTCATCGTAGACAGGCTGACGAAGTGTGCATACTTCATACCCTTCAAGGTGGGGCTTTCCACCGAGAAGTTGGCGGAGCTATACATGCAGCAGATAGTTCGCCTACACAGAGTGCCGATGAGCATCGTGTCAGACAGAGACAGCAAATTCACTTCCCACTACTGGAGGAGCTTGCAGGAGGAGTTGGGCAGTAGGCTCAAGTTCAGTACGGCGTACCACCCGCAGACAGATGGGCAGTCCGAGAGGACGATACAGACACTGGAGGATATACTGAGGACCTGCGTGCTGGACTTTGGAGGATCATGGGAGAATCATCTGCACTTGGTAGAGTTTTCATACAATAACAGCTACCAAGCCAGTATCGGTATGTCTCCTTTCGAGGTGCTTTATGGATGACGATGCCGCACACCGCTCTTTTGGGATGAGGTCGGAGACAGAGTTATGCTTGGGCCAGAGAAGATCACGGATGCAGCAGAGAAGGTCGGGATGATCAGAGACAGGCTCAGAGTAGCTCAGGATAGGCAGAAACACTCGACTGATGCTAGTCGCAGGCCGATGGAGTTCGCAGACGGTGATATGGTGCTAGTGAAGATATCACCTACTAGAGGGACGATCCGGTTCGGACGAGGAGGGAAGCTGAGCCCCAGATACATCGGGCCGTTCGAGGTACTTGACAGAATCGGAAAGGTAGCTTACAGGGTTGCATTTCCACCCAACCTAGAAGGATTTCACGACGTCTTTCACGTATCTCAGCTGAGGAGATATGTTCCAGACCCCAGTCATGTGCTAGATCATTCAGAGTTGGAGGTCGGACCGAGCCTTACAGTTTCTGAGCAGCCAGTGGAGATATTAGACAGGAGGGAGAAGAGGCTGAGGAACAAGGTTATACCCCTAGTACGAGTAGCTTGGAGCCGTCACTCCCCAGGTGAATCTACTTGGGAGAGGGAGTCGGACATGAGGGAGAGATACCCTTACTTGTTCGATCCAACCGCTGCGAGGGAACCACCCGTTCCCGCTTGATACCTTAGAGGTTAGTTTCGATCGCAGCCTTAGTCATTTTGTTGCATTGCTTGCTATGTTAGAATATTGTCGGGTCTTCAATCCTTGTGAATTTCGAGGACGAAATTTTTCAAGGAGGGAAGACTTGTAAGTCCCTGTTTTTCAAATTTCATTTTCATTAGTGTTAATTAATTTTTAATGTCATTTATAGCCTTAAAATAATTATTAGGATTTTTAGGAATTTTTCTAGAATTTTTAAATAATTTTTAAATGAGTTTTATATATTAAAATATTAATTTATAATTTTCTAAAATGTTTTAATTGACTTTTGTAATTAATTAGATTGTTTAAATATCATTTTGTAAATATTAAAATTGTTTTAATGTGGTTTTGTAATTTTTAAAATTAGTTTTTATATCAGTTGCAATTATTAAATTATTTTAAAGTGTGGAGTGCAAATTCTTATTTGCACTTAGACCCCGTTAGGACCTGTTTGTAATTCCTAAACTACCAAGGACCTAAGTGTAAACCCTACCCTCCCCCCCCCCCCCCGATCTCTCTCCTCTGGCTCACCCACCCCCGACGACCGCCACGCCGACGACGATCCCGCGTTTTCCCGGCCGACTTTGGCCAGCCCGACCGACCTAAGTCCCCTATTTAAACCCCCCTCACCCCCTCAGCCTAGCCACCACTTCCCCCGACCACCGTCGACGCCACAGCCCCATCTTTTCCCTCCATTTTCCTTCACCGTAACCCTAACTCCGATCATCTCCTTCGTCCTAGCCCCACCGACGAGCACCACCGCCAACAACCACCATCCTCCTGACGCGCCTCGACGAGACGACCCCAGCGCCACCCGAGCGCCGCCTCGCCGACGCCTCCACCGCCGTCCAGAGCTATTTAAACCCCCTTCGACGACCGGACACGTAAGTACCTGTGTCCCTAACTGTCAGGACACAGGACTGTGTTTATATATTTTTTTAATCATTTAAGCACTTAAAACCTAAATAAAATAAACCTAAGTCCTAACCCTAACACAGAGCTCGGGCTGACCCCCTGGCCAGCCCGACCCGACTCAAAACCCGACCCAAGTGGGCCGAGTTCGAGCCCCCCCTTACTGCTGTTATTTCTTTTCCTTTTTCCTTTTTCTTTTTTCTTTTGTTTTATATATATAATTATATATATGTATACATATATTTGTATATAAATATATGTATTATTATATATACTATATTATGTATATATATATATATATATATATATATATATATATATATATATATATATATATATATATATATAGTAATTATATATATGCTGTTTTTCTTATATATATTATATATATATATATATATATATATATATATATATATAATATATATATATATATCTATATATACTTTATTTTTAGTACTTTATTATATATATATATATATATATATATATATATATATATATATATTTTTTTTATATATATATAGATAATATATATATATATATATATATATATATCTATATATTTTTTTATATATATATATATATATATATATATATATATGTGTATTGTGTACACATATGTACATATGTATATATTATTATATATATATATATATACTATATATGTATATATATATATATATATATATATATATATATATATATATATATATATATATATATATATATATATATATATATATATATATATATATATATTATAGTTAAGTATTTTCTTATATATATATATATATATATATATATATATATATATATATTATATATATTATATATATATATATATATATATATATATATATATATATATATATATATATATATATATATATATATATATATATATATATATATATGTAATTTTTAACATATATATATGTCCATTATGTAAATATCCATATATTTATGTATATATATATTATGATATATGTATACCCTTTTTCATATGTATTTCACTATACTTAGTGTAAGTTATTTTTCTATGTAAATATACTTATCATATTTTTATAATTTTGCCTTATTAAAATATTAATATTATTTTGCACTTTTATCAATTTGTATTTTAGTATATTTAAATTACTGCAACCATTTGGTGTCCAAGCCTAGCATGGGTTTTTGGGCCCAAATGTGTTTTCACACATTCAAGACCTGTATAAGTCATATTGGACTTGATTCATGGCCTTGGGTCCTGTATTTGAACTTTGGTTCAAATTATATACATGGACAAAATACGCAGATAATTAATTATTTAATTGTGTGCAATGCTGTTTTTGGATTTCCAAAAAAATACTTAAAGTACTATTAAAATTCTGGAAAAAATAGTATTTAGATACTATGTTAAGTTAGCTAATTTAGTATAATTTTTGTAGTATTTAATTTACTGTTTTGCCACTAGTTTGGCATATGAAACCAAAACTCATTTTCTATACTTAGGAAAACTGATTTTTATAAAATACTTGTACTGGTTAATAAATTCCAGAAAAATTATAATAAATTTCTATAATTAACAAGGATCATTTTGGTACTTTACTTTAAGTAAAAATAAGCTTTTTGTCTATCTCAAAAATTGTTGAAACACAATGATCATTTGATTTATTTATTGATTAATTACGACTTGTAGCTTTTTGTGTTATTTTGAGTTTTAGCCGTGTTGAACCCCACCCCTCACTAGTGTAAAGACCCTAAAAAGTTAGTTAAAGTAGTGTGTCATCCCACATTGGTCTCCTATGCCAGAATCATCATTTTAGCTAGGTACCCAGTCACAAGTCGTGTTTCACAGATTAGTGTCTTAGCATTTTAGCTTAGTGTAAAAACTAAGTTATTGTATTTACTTCTACAGTGACGAGTTACCGGACATCTATAGAACTTTTATCGCAGCTTGTTTTACTTTGCTTTGCTAGAGGCAAGTACTTTCTACAAACTTTACATACTGTTACATAAATGAACTGCTAATCCAACCATGTTAAATGCTGATCCTTGGGGTAACAAGTTAAAATATCACATGTTGTACTTTCCATTACTACCATGCTTAGAACAATCTTTATGTATCTCTCACATGATTAGGACCTGGGTTATGGAGAAACTGTTAGTAGCGTACGTGATCATGCCCCCCTTACTCGTACGTACGTACCGAGCAAGGTTGACATTTCATATGTATACCTTATCGTAGGCGCACCAGCTGTATTTGTACGTATGTACATCTGTCGCTTGTTTTACTTGTACGGAAGTACATTTTATATACTTGTACCACAGTACATTTTACACCTATTGAGGATCACGTACCTACTATAGTTTTAAACATTACATATACATCTGTCTCTATGACATATGTATCCTTGCCATAATAGATTATGTGATGCCATGTTTACAGTTATTCCTCTATGTTTATTTCCATGTTTCATATGCTAGTTTGCTAGATTCAGTACTTGCTCCCGTCCTGACAGGATAACGTTGTAGGTGTCCTTACTAAGGAGGAGTTACTCTGCGACACATATTATGGAGTTACTGCCGAGGACCCGACTTTGCTTTACGAGGATGTTCCTGCAGGGAACCTCGCCTAGTTATCTTTTTGCTTTAGACTTTTGAGAGTAGTCATGTATTAGGCTACATATTTTGTAACTGGACATGTATCCAGTTTTACATTTCAGACTTGTACTTTGGACTTATTTCTATATGAGACGACTTTTGTGTTTGGAGCATTTATGACTTTTATTCACTTATAGAACTGTTAGCACATTTAGTCTTATACTGTTGTCTTTAGAACAGCTTACTCCATTTTATCTCAAGCGTAGGCTGGGCATGGCTCGACCTGGCCCAACAATTTGGGTAGCGGGTCGTGACACTGCTTTTATCTTACATGTTCTTTATTTCTGTTTCTTATTTGAATGATTGAGACAATAGATGTAAAGTGACCATAGTGAGACTTTCATGTAATATGCACCCCCTCGTCTTGTTAGACAGCATTGATCGTATTATACGGTATTTATCTACCCGTAATACGTAGCTGGCTGAGTCATTCCCCCGCTCTACAGTATTCTGGTTCTGGGGCGTGACATCTCTCTTCATTACTCTCATTTACTTCTTCTTCAACCTCCATTACTCTCCCACCAACCTAGAGAGCTAGGCAAGTACCACTTGCTTCTTGATGGATCCCCAATTTTGTTGTTCCATTGTCTTTCTCTCGAGATTCTTAGACACTTTAGTACTTAGCATTTTTGTTTTCCATGGTTCATTTCATGTAGATCTAAGTTTGTTGCATTTTTGGAATTCTTGGGTTTTGATCTATTAAGTCTTGTTATTTTTAAGTTTGGATTATTCCATGTTGTAGAGAATTTTATTCTACCCTATTTTGACCTATGGAAGTCCAGATTTGGGCTTGGAATGAAGGATTTAGGGAGCTTGGAAGCAATGGCTTTCCTGGTTCTGTCCTCGGAGAATTAGAGAAGAACGTTACTTTAGCCGTATGGCTTTCATGCGGCAAAGTTTCTCGAGCCGCATAAGCGCTGTCTTCCTTCGGCCGCATGTAACCTGACCGCATAAGACCCTAGCCGTATAAGGCCAAGTTTCCATTGCCACATAGGCCCTGTCTTCCCATTGCCGCATGGGCTTCTGGCCGCATGGCCTTGGCAGCTCTGAGCCGCATGGGACTCGTTTCCCCCTAGTCGCATATGCATGTTCTCATGGCCGTATAAGGATCAGTCCCATCTTGCCGCATGAAACTCCAGCCGCATGAGCTTGAACCCGAGCCGCATAGGGCCCAGATCCCCTAGCCGCATAGACCCTATCTTCCCTGGCCTCATGGCATTGAGCCGCATAGACCTGATCTTCTCGAGCCGCATGAGATTCGATTTCCCGAGCCGCTTGAGATTCGATTTCCTGAGCCGCATGAGACTCGGTTCCCGGGCCGCATAGGGCCCAGATCCCCTAGCCGCATAGACCCGATCTTCCATGGCCGCATGGCATTGAGCCGCATAGACCTAATCTTCCCTAGTCGCATGAGATTCGATTTCCCGAGCCGCATGAGATTCGATTTCCTGAGCCGCATGAGACTCGGTTCCCGGGCTGCATAGGATCTTGATCCGATTATGGCCGCATAGATAGATCTGACTTGCCCAACTGCATTGATGGGTATCCATCTGCTGCCACTCGCAGTGCCTTTTGGTTGTTTCTTGTTCCGAATTGACATTGATTGTTACCTTGACTAATGATTGATCATGTGTTCCTAGTTGGAACTAAGAGACTGGCTAGTCGTCTTATCAATTTGAATGAGACACGTTCATGTATAAACCATGAACCATTGTGATCGACTAGCCGATCCGGACATTGGCATATGGACACATGTTGACTTCTATTTTTCTGCAAAAGCAGCATGTGCATCTTAGAGTCAAGGCATGATTATTCTGTGGCTAGGATTGATTGTTGCATTACGCTATGTAAGACCTACAACCTAGCCGTACGGGCATCATTGTAGAGTTGTGCATATCGTACTCTGTACGGAAGTACTCATTCTGAATGACCATGATCCACGACATGAGATTTCAATCAACATAGGGACTATTAAGCTAAATAAAATAACGATTGCATGGAGAGAATGGATTCCCGAGTTCTTATATGTCAGCCATCTTTGGGACGATTAGTGCCCCGACATGCCGGCTGGTTCCCACAGATATTGCAAATCTGCCACACGGGCGGGGAGCGATATCTACTTATATTATTTATTGTATATTGATGACGGACGTCCCGCTGGGACTCGTCTAATTCATGATTGGCGCAATTGATTGATTGGGTAGACTAGCCTTGCTTGTCCATAGTAAGAACTGAGGAATTCCTTATTGCATATTTCCAGGGTAACTTGGAACTTACAGTAGCAAGCCGTAGTAGTTGCATGGCCGTTTAAATTGATTTGTCTGTGCACTGTATCTACTCTGTTAACTACTGGGATGAGCGGAACGTCAGGACATAACGGGTCAACTTCTGTCCTTGTTTGGTTGGGGAGTTGGCTCGAAGTGTCGTGATGTTATACGAACCCCAGTAGCAAGCAGAGACCCTTTTATCATATTCTTACTCTTATTACTGGTTTCAATCTCTCATATCGTGCTCCCTTGCGGTACTTGCTATTAGAGGTCTAACCTCTCTGGTTTTGCATGGCCAGATTTAGAGCCAGTTCCCGAGGACTCGGCTTACTTCCACCTCCAAGATGGTCAATACTAGAGGAATGATCGCCGGAGGACACGAGTGGGTCCCTTGCTTCCATGCTCATCTTTACTATTTATTTTTGGCCGTTTGGCACCGACATGTTAGTCGGATTGCCTTGTACTTACTTTTACATAATTGTAACTAAGTAAGACTGCAGCTGATAACAATTGTGTATACCTTGCTATATCACCTGGCTAAGTTTGTATAGCCAGATCTCAAGAATATTTTGACCAAACGTTTGGGACGTCTTACTGCTTTATCTCACATGTTCTCTATTTACTGTTTCTTGTTTGAATGATTGAGACAATAGATGTTGAGTAACCCCAGTAAGACTTTCATATAGTATTCACCCCCTCGTCTTTTAGACAGCATTGATCGTATTATACGGTATTCATCTACCCGTAATACGTAGCCGGCTGAGTCATTCCCCCGCTCTCCGGTATTCTGGTTCTGGGGCGTGACACGCATAGCATTGTATTGGCGCATGGCTTTTAAAGCATGTCTCAGCACTTGCCTTTTTCCTTGGTACTTGGCCATGGGTCTTGTTCCATTACTTGGGCGCATAACCAGCCTTAGGTGGGCGCATATAGCCCCCCACTTTGGGCACATAGTGGTCAGGCAGCATTCATTTGGGATTTTCATGATCTTTTGGGTTTTGCATCCTTTTGGCCAAGTTGCTTCATGACTTTTCCATGAGTTGCTCACACGATCACGACACGACTTATGTGTGCCCCAGCTTAGCATGACATGACACGACACGACACGTGCATGCCACGGCTAGACATGACACGACTCGTGCAAGCCGCGACGCGACTTGGCACGACTTAGCACGATTTGCTTAGTCAACGCACAGTTTTCTACGTACGGCTGATATAAGTTCGTAACACGATTTGTACGAGCCACGGCAAGGCTTGGCACGACTTGGCATATGTTAGCCTTCATGTAGGCACATAGAACCATGTGGGCGCATAGCCCTTGGACGCACGTTGTTTTGGCATTTTTCCCTTTTATGCATTTCCTTCTTTTACAATGCAAGTTGCCATGACTTTTTCGGCTTTATTGTATATAACACTTCATGATATGATTTCTTTCCAAACGATGGCCCGTTAGGGTGCACTCAGGATTATGTCTTTTCTTTACTTACATATTGGCTTGTATAAGTGACATGCTGTATAGCCATGATATGAGAACACGATATGATGATTAATATGTAGTGAACCAGGATATTGGCCCGTGATGGCGCACCCCTAACAGGTATCAAGTACAAGTATCATGACATGATGGTGACCCGTCGTGGTACACCCCTGACAAGTAATCTTGACAGATAACTCATGAACGCTGTTGCGATGGCTAACTGGACATGCTAGTAAACTCTCATCATGACACCGTGGGTGATTGCATTAAATGTGCTTGTATAAGCTACCAGACTTGTCCGCATCATGTCTAGGACTTGTATCCCTGGTTACCACGGTCAGGGATACATACTGAATCTGACTAGGTTAATAACTAGATTGATCAAGTAGTTCATATAGAGAGGTATTCCGGCTACAAGCAATCCCGTTATCTGGGTGCCTTTCCTGATGGACTTGTAGCCTGCCGACGAGTAGGGTACATTTCCAGCTCACTGTTATGTGGGACACTTCATGAAACGATTACTACGCACACTGTCATGTGTTGCACTCAAGTCACCTAACAAGTCATGATAACTCTTAACATGAACCTTGCATCTGGATAACCTGGATAGTCTGTAGGGCTTGTGGCCGTAGGGATATCTTATTGCATCTTGCTAGTAACTAGGCTTGTGATAACCCTAGCTAGTTAACTATCAAGCCGTACTCTTGCTTGGCCGTGAATGTTGGATGGAGTCCCATTTGTCTAGTCTTGTCTAGACCCAGTACATGGCTATCTCAGGACATGTTTGTATATGCTTTACTTTATCGATAATTGGTTAGAGACTAAGCTCTGTTCAGGTGAAGGGTTACAACCCCGGTCCTTGTTTGGTTTACGGGTTGTAACTTGGTTACTGGAATAGTCTTTTAGTTATCTTATCGTTTATCACCCTATTTTCTCTAACTCATGTCTTTTGCTATTTTATCTATAACTTTATGTGCTAATGTGCTGGTTTTAGTTCTTAAGTGTAGCCTCCCTTGTGGCACTTGCTCTTTGTGGGGTCTGACCCAGCTGGTTTTGTATGGCCAGATTTCGGAGTAGCATCCGAGGATCTTCCAGCCTTCCAGCCAGATGGTGACCACTATGCGCAATCCTGGCAACGAGTGGGTTCTTATTTTGCTCTCCCACTCCCTTGTAAAAATATTCTTTTGAGGCGTTTAGCCGCCGAGCAAGTGTCAGCTCGTTTGCAACTTTACTTACTGTCTGCCTATGGGCTGTAACGTGATTGACAAATCCTAGGGTTGATCATGTATGACTTAAACTCTTGTTAGTCTTCACATTTTGTATGACTAGCTTCATGATCATCTGAATATGTAATGTTTGGGACGCCTTACTTTGTATGTCTGATGATCTACCATCTTCTTATATTTACTTGCTTACTTGAGATTGAGACACTAGGCATGTTCTTGACCCTAAGAGACTAATGGCTTGTAGTAAACCCTCATGCATCTAGACAGCCGTGACCGTATTGCGAGGTGGGATTCACTTCAATGTACGTAGCTGGTTGTGTCTGTCCCCCGCTCTCCAGTATTCTGGTTCTGGGGCGTGACACCCCTCCCCGCCTCCGCCTTCGCTTCCTTCTTCCCGCCAATTAAAAGCGGAAGCAGCACGGCGGAGGAGGGGAGGGGGAGCGGGGGCGGCCGGGGGGGAGAGGGAGGGAGGAGTGGGTGAGAGAAAAGAGAAATGTCACGCCCCAGTACCAGAATACGAGGACGGACTAGGCCAACTACTCCATATGAGGTATATAAACGTCATACGGCGATCGTGGCTATCAAGAGACAAGGGGGTGTATGCTACAATCAAGTCTCCTATGGTCTCATAGAGCTGCTATGTCTCAATCTTGCAAGCAAAAAAATCACCAAGTAATGAACACATAAGATAAAGCAGTAAGGCGTCCCCGACGCTTCATCAAAATGATCATGGGGATCTAGCTTTATAAGTTAGCTAGTCTAGAGAGTCATAGGTACATAATTGTATACAGCTGCAGTCTGATTTAATTACAAATTATGCAAAGACAAAATGTCCAGAGTAGCCGGCTAAACAAGTGCCGGTGGCAAAATGCCAGTACAGAAGTAAAGATACTAGAGTGGTGGAGAAGAAAACCACTCGAGTCCCCCGCCAGCCATGCTCCTAGTATGCACCATTGACGTCAGGGAGGAAGGCCGGATCCTCAGGCTCTGCTACGAGGTCTGGCCAAACAAAACCAGCGAGGTCAGCCCTGAATAGCAAGTACCACAAGGGAGCACAAAAGAGTGAGATAAAACCCAATCATAGAATAATAATAATAATAGTAGTAGTAATAAAGGCTTCCGGTCGTAACCTTGGTCCATAGCCTGTCCTAGCACGATAGCCCAACCCAACAACCAAACAAGGACATGGGTTGGACCACGCACCATGACAGTCCATGTCCCTTGGCTACTAATCGGAAGCTATAAGGCACAAACAAGTCGTTTTCAAGCGGCCAATCATTCCTACGGCTTTCTATGAAATTGTTTGGATTATTCCAGTAATGCGAATCATAGGAATCCTTAGATCGTGTCAATCCAGCAGGGCTAGCCAAACCATCATACATATACGCGTAGCTCTTAGTTTATGCACCGGTCCCTCGTGAGGCCACCGTGCTAAAATACATAACACATAGCACATCGGAGTCGAATATAGCCATTCGCTATAGGCGAATGAAACCATATCCGTGGCGGCCATCCCGACACGTCAGGACTGGACCTGGGGTGGCTAGTATGGCACGATCTCGGGATTCTTCCCTCCCAATGCATCTACCAAGTTAGTTGCCTAGTTAATCCCTAGATTATCCTGGGAGTTTACCTGTCGTGGTCACAGACGCACTCCCCTAGATATCGTACAACGTACGAGTACCCCAAGGAGGGATCCGTACTGGATCAGGGAGTCATACGTATGTGCCCCCTTCTTGGTGTAATGCAACACTCAACAAGTACCACGTCATTGTTACCTGACAATTCATTATGTAAACACTGGACTCTTGGTTGTACTGGCGAGTATCACGTAGGATCACTTAGCACATAGGATAGCACTTCAGTGCTCACATAGGTTGTACCATAGTACATACATAGGTTATCCAGCACTTGCATAGGAAGTCAGATAGAATGAGGACCATACACATCATGCGGCCAAGGGTCATACGATAAAATAGGCAGCTCTCAAGACTGCATGCGGCCAGGGAAGTCCAGGTGACTTGTTGCACTCCACCTAGGCTCATACGGCCAGACTGCTTGAGACAGACCGCATGCAGCCAGGGCGAAGGGGTGCATGCGGCTCGCGGTAGTAAAGGCACATGCGGCCAGGGGCTCAAAGGCGCATGCGGCCAGGCGGGGCGAGCTCATGCGGCTCGCGAAAGCGGGCTTATGCGGTTGGATTGTGAAGTAGCCTATGCGGCTGAGAAAGGAGCGGCACCCGCGGCAGTGAAGGAAAAGTCCATGCGGCTCGGATTAAGCAGGGCGCATGCGGCTGGAAAGTAACTGGGTCTCATGCGGCTCAGATAAGCAGGGCGCATGCGGCTGGAAAGTAACTGGGTCTCATGCGGCCAGAGAATGGAACTAGCTCATGCGGCTGAGAATCAAATCTTCATGCGGCTAGGGAGTTAAACCCCTGCAGCATAGGCCATGCGGCCATGTAATGCTGCAAAGCTTATGCGGCCATGTAATGCCGCAAAGCTTATGCGGCCAGGTAGGGAACTTGTCGCAAGTAAGCTATGCGGCTAAGTTCGTGCGGCTGTGAACTGTTCTTCTTCTCCATCTTTTCGGAAAGAAGAACCCTTCAAGCCATGGCTCCCAAGCTCCATGAATCTTTCATCCAGAGTCCAAATCCGAACTTTCATAGGTCAAAATGGGGTAGAACGAAATTCTCTACAACATAGAACCATCAAAACTCGAAAATAACCAGATTTAATTGATCAAAACCCATAAAACCCGAAACTACTTCAAGCTTAGATCTACTCAAATCCGTCCATCAAAACCGAAAAGGCTAACTACTAAACTTGATGAGGATGTTAAGAAGAACAAAATGGAACAATAAAAATCAAAGAAATATCAAAGATCACAAATCTCCTCTTTGAGCAAGTTGTACTTGCCTAAGTGGGTTGGTAGTTGAGGAATTGAATGAAGGAGTGAATGAGAAGAGAGAGAGAGAGAGGAAGAGGTTATAAATAGGGGTTGGGGTTTGCTTAAGGAAACCCTAATCTCTAATGACATGGTTAAAGCTACATGCAACAATTAATCAAAAATTAAATATAGATTGGGCACATGCTAAATACAGGATAATTATGTAAAATACTTATCTCGGGATTGGGGAGTGACATCTCTATCCTCCTTAGAAAAATTTCGTCCTCGGAATTTCGCACAAGACAAGGTAGAGAAATCAAAGCAAACAAGATATTAACTACAAGGCTAACTAGGCATGTAATCTTATCAAGTTTAACATGTATATGAAAACAATCATCCATCATTATGGGGGCAAGGAAAAATATGAATTCATATTCCGAAGGTATAAGCATAAGTATACCTTCCGAGTCGAACAAGTGCGGATATCGAGACCTAATCTCGTCCTCGCGCTCCCACGTCGACTCTCCCGGTGAGTGATGGCCCCAAGCGATACGGACAAGTTTAATAGTCCGGTTCTTGAGCACCTTCTCTCGCCGATACAAAATGGATACGGGTTGCTCCTCATAAGTCAGGTCGGTACCGACGACCAGCTCGGAATGATCGAGGATGTGACTCGGATCCGGGACATACCTACGCAACTGAGATACATGAAACACATCATGCACATCACGTAACGAAGGCGGAAGGGCTAGACGATAAGCAACGTCGCCAACCCGAGCGAGAAGGGCTAAACACATCATGCACATCATTACATTTCTTTCTCCATCTTTCTTTTGAGGGGTCAAAATACACTCCATTTGCAGACTGCAAATGCATTGCAATTGTAAACCTATTTTGGAGAAGAAGCTATTTTGAATCTATTGAGTAATAATTCTTTTTCTTTTCATAATATTGTTTATTGAATGAGGGATTTTTTTTTTTTTTGCAATGTAAATAAGTGAGTGTTGAGACTTCTCAACTATAATCTCTACTACTATAATGCTATTATAATGCGGCTTAGAAACGACACAAAGGTGTGTCCTCCAAACATGTTTGTATATAACATACTAATTAATAAATAAATAATAAATTTCTATAATTAACTACCACCCTAAGTATTTTTTTTTAAATATCCTCATGTAAAAATAATTTAAAATCCTTATAACTAATTTAAAAATAACTTAAAATTATTACGACAATTTAATATATCCAACATCCTACAAACATATATATATATATATAACAAATTTTATATATATATATATATATATATATATATATATATATATATATATATATATATATATATATATATATAATTTGTTATATATATATATATATATATATATATATATATATATATATATATATATATATATATATAATTTGTTATATATATATATATATATATATATATATATATATATATATATATATATATATATATATATATATATATATATATATATAACAAATTAGAATTAAAATATATTTGATATAAACTATATATATTTATTTTTTATATGGTATTATCTAAAAGTATATTCAAAGTTTATACAATTTTTTTATAATTAAAATGTATTCAATATTAAACTAACTTATATGGCATTATCTTAACATATATCTACAATTATAATATTTTTTTAATTAAAATATATTTAAAATAATTATATGATATTATTTAAATATATATATTCAAAGTTCTAATTACTTTTTTTTATAATAGATATTTTATGCACGTGTATTGGGCGTGCACATTACTGGTTGAAATAAGGTTTTTTCTAAGGGCACCACACTTTTTACTTGGGGAAGCCCAAAAATGTTTGTAAATATTACAAGTTTGCCATCAATTTTTTTTACTTGGGGGCAACCCAACAATAGGTATAAAAGATAACTTTTCTATTTTTTTTCTCTCTCCCTCCCTCAACTCTTTTCCTCTCTCCCTCAACTCTTTTCTTCTCTCCCTCTACTTTTTTCTTCTCTCCCAACATTTCTAGGTCATAGAATTAAACCCTAGTCCAAATTTTTCTTCCTTTCTTTTCGAGAATTATCCCAAAAAAATTCTCTTATCTCATTCATGTTTGGCACAAATTTTTTCCCAAATTTGTCTAAGATCAGCTACAAAAAAATGTTTCCACTCATACTCAAAATCAGAAAACAAAAACATAAATATTAGGTTTAGAATCACTTTAGGGTTCATGAATGAATTTTTCGAACATGATAATTCTCACATATTTTTTGAAACCCTAACTGTCATGCCCCAGAACCAGAACACTGGAGAGCGGGGGCGCACATAGTCAGCTACGTATAATGAAATGGAATCCACCTCATTATACGGTCACGGCTGTCTAAATATATGAGGGTATAACTACAATCCATCAGTCTCCTATGGTCAAGAACAAGCCTAGTGTCTCAATCACAAGCAAGCAAATAAATGTTACAAGATGTAAGATCATCAAATATACAATAGTAAGGCATCCCAAACATTACATATTCAGTTGATCATGAAACTAGTCGTACAAAATGTCAGGACTAGCAAGAGTTTAGTCATACATGATCAACCCTAGGATTTGTCAATCATGTTACAGCCCGTAGGCAGACAGTAATAAAGTGCAACCGAGCTAACACGTGCTCGTCAGCTAAACGTCTCAAAAGAATAATTTTACAATAGAGTGGAAGAGCCAAAATAAACCCACTCGTTGCTAGGATTCCTTCTAGTGGTCACCATCTGGCTAAAAATCGATAGATCCTCTGGAGCTGCTCCAGAATCTGGCCATACAAAACCAGCTGGCTCAGACCCCAGAAAGAGCAAGTGCCACAAAGGAGGCTTCACTTAGGAACTAAAACCAGCAATTTAGCACAAGAATATAATTACATAATAAAAGACAGTAATTAAGGAAAAGTATGACAGGTGATATACGATGAGATAACCATGGGGCTATTCAGATAACCAGGTTACAACCTGTAAACTAAATAAGGACCGGGGTTGTAACCCTTCGTCTGAACAGAACTTGGTTTCTTCTACCATTTATCGACAAGATAAAATAAGAAATCAGGTCACGTAACAATCTTGTACATGATCAAGACAAGACTAGACAGATTATACCTCATCCAACAATCACGGCCAAGCAATAAGTACGGCTTGATACTTTAACTAACTAGGGTTATCACAGGCCTAGTTACTAACAAGATGCAATAAGATTGTTCCTCCAGCCACAAGCCCTGCAGCTAATCCAGGTTATCCAGGCGACTTAGATTCATAAGCAATGCCTCGTTCTACTCCACATATCAGTGAGTCTAGACTTGTGCCCTACTCGTCGGCAGGCTACAAGTCCAACAATTGTGGCCGGGATAACGGGATCGCCTGTAACTGGAAAATCTCTCATGACTACTGGATTATTCTAGTTATTAGCCTTGGTCAGTTTCAGTAGGTACCCCTGACTGTGGTATTCAGGAGTCCCTGTCCTAGACATGATGCGAGACAAGACGGGTTCATTTGTACAAGCACAATCGTCCACGGTGTCCAGATCATTCATTCTTGTCAGGTCATGTCATGTTAGCCGTCGTAACAACAATTCGAGAAATATATCATGTCAGGTTTATTATGTCAAGTTTATCATGTCAAGTTTATCATGTCAAATTTACTTGTCAGGAGTGCGCCACGTCGGGCCACTATCATGTCATGTCATTGTCAAAGGTACACCACAACGGGTCACCATCGTGTCAGGGAACATATTAAAATTAAATGGCACAAGCATACATTTAGTAACTAAATATTAGCAGGGGTAAGGGCCGTGGGGGACTCATGCGGCTCAGGAAAAAATTTTATGCGGCCAGCAAGTCACTATCAATCATTACACTAACAATTCGTGTTTAGGAAAGCAATTTAGAATCATATATTATTTAATCATAATAATATAATTGTAAAGACAAATAAGACAAAAGATAGTGGGACCCGCAATTAATACAAGTATGCCATGCGGCCAGCCAATAAATGTTGTCATCATACAATATGCGGCTAGCACACTTTTGCTGCATGCGGCCAAGAATAATAAATAGGCCATGTGGCCAAGAGTGGATGAGGTGGGGGCCATAAGGCAAATACTCAATATATAAGCCATGCGGCTCACTTGGCCATATGCGGCTGGGCAATTGGCAATGGCCATATGCGGCTAAGTACTATTTAAATGGCCAAGGCAAATATTTAAGTGGCCAAGCAATATATAAGCATGCATGCAAAAGCATGCAAGCTAAAGGCCATAAATTATATAATATCAGCTACGCAAATTTCTAAGGCCATTAATATAAAAGCATGCACAAGCAAATTTCCATGTGGCCAGGTAAGTATTCCAAGTAAAGTTGCATGCTAATGTAATTAGCATTCCAAGCTAATTACATGCGGCCGAGCATTTAGCTTGCGGCCAATAATATATAAAATGTGCGTATGCAGCTACAGTGTTTCCTTATGCGGCTGGTTAGCTTGCCAATGGATATAAATGGCTTATGCGAGTACAAATGGCCATGCGGCCGTTGTATTACAAATAGCCAAAGCAATTATTGTCATTAATAATTTACATGCGGCCAAGATGGGTATAAAAGCATGCAAGCATCAGCTTGCATGCATGCAAGTAATATAACATGGCCTTGGCCATTACATGCTGTCAAGATGGATATAAATGCATGCAAGCAATTATAATAATGCAAACTAAGCTAAGCTTGCATGCAAGCAAGTATAATAGGCCATGCGGCTGATGCTAAATAATTAAGCATGCATGCTTAACATGCATTACATGTATGCATGCGGCTATGCAAGTTAAGCTATTAAATATATATAAGCATGCGGCTAAATGGATTATTGTCCATATGCGGCTAAGAGTACTAGGCCATATGCAGCCAAAACCAATAATCCATGCGGCTCAGCATATGAATGCTTGCATGCGGCTAGCTAGCAAACATTGCTTATGCAGCTAGCATAGGATTTTAGCATAAATAATTAATCATGCAAGCTACATTAAATTCTAATGCATTAAAATACTAATGCATTAAATGCTAATGCATTAAAATACTAATGCATTAAATGCTAGGCTAGCTAATACATGCATTAAAAATATGCAAGGGCCATGCAGCTAACATTGTGTTGGCCATATGCGGCTGACATTGTGTTCCATGCAAGCAACTGCTAAAAGCATACAATTATTAAATGCTAATGCCTAAGGCCATGCGGCTCAGAACAAATATGCTCATGCGGCTCAGAGTACAATTAATGGCTCCCACAGAGAACATATCCATAAAAATACCATGGCCTCTATGCTCCTCCAAACCACAATAGGAACCTAAATCCAGACTCCCGTAGGTCAAATTTGGGTAAAATAAAATTCTCTACAACATGGAACCATCAACTAGCAAAAATATACAAGTTTGATAAATCAAAACTCATGAAAATCGAAAATACTACAAAACTAGATCTACAAGAAATTAACCATAGAAATGAAAAATGCTAAGAACTAAAGTGGGTTAGAAACACATGAAAAAGACAATAGAACAATAAAAATGGACTTCCTTCATGAAGCAAGGTGCACTTGCCTACACCTTCCATTCTTAGGTTGGTGGAGAAGTAATGGTGAAGAAGAAGAAGTAATAGAAAAGAATTAATGAGGAGAGAGAAATATTTGGTAAGATATAAATGAAGAGGGTGGTGGTAGGTAGGGGTTCACAACAAAACCGAACCAAGCCCAAACAATCTGAACCGAACCAAGATAGACCAATCAATGAAATGTCAAAATAAATCAAGCAGGGAGACATGCAATTACGGGTCTAAATACGTACACATATACCAAATACGTAATACGAACAATGGTCATTATACTAACCCTAGAACACAACAAATTATTTTGGCCGTTCGGCTGCTACAGTTTCAAATAGGACTGTCAGGAGCCTGGCAGTCCTACATTAGTGTAGGACTGCCAGGGTGCTGGCAGTCCTAATTGAAACTCTCTGTTATGAGAGTTTTAAATACAAACTGTGAAACCCAGTTTTTGTTTCGTAATGTATTATTATTATTATTATATTAATTCTATTATTATTATTATATTATGGGTTCAAAATTAATTTCAAAATAATAAATTGGATTTTTTGTTGTGCGACCGAGACCAGTTACCCGGAACTAAATTCTGAACCCATTCTTAAAATTGTTTCTCTAATATATAAATAAATATCTATAGTTCTTATAAAAAAATATAACAAAACATTTCCCCATGAACTGGTCCACCCGTTGGACCAGCATCTCCACCTCTCCCCCTCATTTCTTTCATCTCCTCCTTTATAACACAGCTCCACATATTTTGATAACCCACTCCCATTTAATATCCCACCAGCACCACTCCTCATCCATAACTCCCTCAACTCCTCATTACTTCCCCCACCATACACCAGTACACAGCCGCCCCCTCATTTTCGTAACTCCAGCACAACTCCTCAACTCCCATTCCTCCCTTGTAACTTTCTATTTCTTTAACTCCTTCACTCACACCATACTCCACCACAACTCTCTCCTGGAGCAAACCCTTTCTCTATCAACACCCGAGATCTCCCCTCACCAACCCTCTTCCGACTCCACCCTCGGCCTCCCTCCAGGCCGACCGCGTCAGCGCGCCCCGCCGGCCTTCCCTAGCCGCCCGACGCCCGGCGCAGCCGTGCCCAAGCCGTGCGCCACCCTCGCGCCCGAGCCCGCGTGGCCGAGCCCCTCCGGCCGACGCCATCGCCGCCCACCGGCGCAGCAGCGTCCTCCCCGCGCGGCCCCCTCTGGCTGATTTTCCCCGCTGACCTTGGCGCATGCCCTAGCCCGCGCACTCCCCTGGCCGCGACCCCATGACCCGATCTGCTGTTCTGTGGCAGCAATGCTGCTGTTCGCTGCTGTCCCAGCACCCCGTCGCGTCTCGGACTCTGAACCAGCGCTGTTCCGAGTCTCTTTTGCTGTCTGGATCTCAAATTCTTTCTATTATTTCATCTGAGAGCTCTAGCCGAGCAACCTGAGGTATAACCCATGTCCCGTCCATTTTTATTATAGTCTATGATGAGAAATGGTCCCCGATTCCCTTTGGGAATTCGGTTTTAGCGACGTCGTATTTTTTCGGAACCTTCGGAGAGGTTCTGTGGATTATTTTGGGTTTCCAGAATATTTCGGGAATTGGTTTTTGGTATGTTTTGGCTTTCCGGATTTTTCGGTAGCGTTCTGTGATTTTTGGGTTGGAGTCGGACTTCCGAAAATTATTCGGGTCGTTCCGATTATTCTGTGGATTGGTTGTGGATTATTATATATATACATATTTAGGTTTTCCTGGTTTGGGATTTGCAGGAAATTATCGGCGCTACTTCCCAGTTTTTGGGTTGACCAAAAACAGAGGAGATGCTGCCGGATTTTTCCGCAAATTCTAGATTATTTTAAAAATGAATTTAAAATGGATTTCGGAATTTTATTGATATTTGGTTTTGGGCGACGACCGTATCGGTCAATGGGCCCGGCTAAGTGCAAATGAAACCGGCTTCGTCCGGACGTTGAGGCATTAGCCAGTTGAGGATTGGACCATATCTGAGACTCTATATTTATCTTTATTTTTACTATTTAATTTTATTCATATTTTATTTATTTAAAGTTTAGGACTAACGACAGTTTTGTCTTATTTCAATTTATGTAAATAAATTGTAATGGGCATAAGCCCAGCTGGCTGTGGTCTGTAACTGTAATTGGTAGCTTAGATTTTAGTTATTCCTGGTTTTGCGAGTTTTTGTATTAAACGAGTAAATTGAATAAAAAGGTATTTTCGTATAAAAAAAATAATTAAGATTTTCTCACCTAAAAATTGACAAGTTTCTATTTAATTAAAAATTATGTATTTCTCACTAAATAAGAAAATTAGCTTTATATTTATATACTATAAAAATACCAAGTTTTAATAATTAATCTGGTATCGATGAAGTTTTCCGAATTCGAAAGTTTAAAACGATCTTTTTCCCTCGTACTAAATCAACGCACTAATAATCGTATTTTTCGTGTTTGGTTAATTAAAGAATTAAAATTGGACTAGGACACAAATAGAGATTTCAACTAGCGTAGCTAGATTGATAAACCTGAAATCTGAGTCAATTCTCAATTGTAGGGTTTCGAGGACTGTACTAGCATCACCCCGGAATCAACAAACGAATCCAGTCAATAAAACAAAGGCAAGTACATTTTGTGTTAGTTTACAATTATTTAGTAATTGTTTTATTGCAAGTTTAAACCACGATACAACACGGAACTCTCTTTGAGAGCATTGACTGTAACTACTGTAACTATTGGGGACTGGAGGAGTAGTGTAATGAGTATGACCACATCCAAACTACTGTAACTACTGTAACTATTAGCTTACCCCTCATACACACGGGGATAAGCTGTATCTGAACTGTAACAAACCCAAGCCGGTCATATTTTATTGCCTATTCACATCACAGAACTGTAACTGTTTTAAAACTGTAACTGCTTAAATTGTTGGTTTCAAAATTGTTTAAAAGTGCATGATTCTATTATTATTTCAATTGTCAAATTAGCATAAATTGTACTTTGCTCCCTCATGACTGGAGACCCAACATTTTAGGTATCACTGATGAGACTTTGTTCCGCGATATTTCCCGAGGTCCCAACTAGAGGACGATGATCTCGAGACTGATGAGCTGGTTGCCTAGATTTTTTTTCTTCTTTTATAATTCATGATGTTTGTGGGAATAATGTATCTCAGATGTATCTTTCATTTTATTGTAAAAAGTTTTTAAATTCGGAATAATAAATTGTGGCAATTATTGTGTTGTTGATATTACCTGCGAATGGATACAGCTTACTGCCGCCGTCTCAACAACGGTGCAGGCTGGGCATGATATGATTCGACCCAAGAAATTGGGACCGGGTCGTGACATGTTTTTAGTGGTGGCCCATGCAGGTCTGAACAACAACTTAGGAAAACATATTTAGAAATAATTAGAACACTAGAACATCAATTTGTCACAACATAGGACCGAAATATATTATAAATAAATATTTTTGTTTGATTATAGACTGGTAGGATACCTTGCTTATGTTTGCATCCTAAACCTTCCAGAGAATGACCATTGACAAGATCAATCCTGCTGGCGATGAGGTGTCATCTCCGGATCATACCCCATCTCCTCAACCAAGTCCAGGGTTTATTCCCTCGCAGCTGATTGACCGTCCCCATCATGCATCCAGTGAAGTTTTCACTACACTGGCGATTCATGCCTCTTCTCAAATTGAATTGCATTTTCTTGGGGAAGTACCCATTCCTGTTGCTCCACCAGTACCAGCAAACACCTTCTAAATGGTTGCCCTATTTCAAGAAATCCAGGAGTTCCAGAAAGCTTAGGATGAAGCCCAGCAGGAACAGATGAATATCACGAGAGAAGTCATGAAGAACGTCAATGATGTAGCCTTAGCTATCTTAAACCGAGTTGGAGCGGAACCTCGTCCTAGGAGGAATGCCCCTATAGAAGATGTTGGAGCCCTACTATCTGGCAGTCATATCATAAGAAGCTATTGGTTTGTGACTACTGAAAAAGGCCTGGTCACCAAGCCAATATTTGTCGTAAGAGATTGGGGAAATGTTAGGTATGTGGATCTGCTGAACATCGGGTAAAGGATTGCCCCTTATCTTTCCATCATACCAGAATACCTATCCCAGCAATACCTGTTAGGCCACAACCTAGGGACTCTCTTCCTATCCAGCAGACCCTGCCTTCTACAATAAGGCATGATGCATACTCGAGGTTCATAGAAGATGAAGAAGTTGGAGACTGCTCATGCAAGAGCCAGAGCCATGAAGATTAATACTTAGGACTGCTGAATAGCATTATCTATTGTTATAAGAAGTTGTAACAGGATGTCTTTAGAATAATCATGAGAGAGTTTTTGCTGTAATTCTCCATATGAATAAACTTCTTAGTTACACCTTTATGGTAGATGTTTTCCCTCCAGATCTAGACATAGAGTTCACTATTGACCTAGTCCCCGGCTCTCCCCTATTTCTAAGGGATGCTATAGAGTCAACCCGAAGGAGACCAAGAAGATGAAGGACCAGATCAATGAAGGCTCTAGGATTTATTCAGGAAGGAACTTCACCTTAGGGAACACCTATCTTGTTTGTGCCCAGGAAGGATGGAACAACGGATGTGCATCGATTACCAGACACTAAAGAACAAGTACCCTCTGCCCGGATCGAGGATCTGTTTGATCTGTTTGTGTGGAGTTAGGGTGTTTTTGAAGTTTGACTTAAGATCTGACTACCATCAAATCAAAGTTAGGAAGGAGGACATTTCCAAGACGGCGTTCAAATACCAAGTATGGGTAGTTTTCTTTGGTCATGACGTTGGACTGACAAATGCTCCTGCTGTGTTCATGAATCTCATGAACAGAGTTTTTCATGAGTATTTGAATCAGTTTATCTTCTCCATAGATAATATTCTGATATATTCGAAGACTGAAGAAGAGCATGAAGAACATCTGAGAAAAGTTCTGGAAACTTTGAAGAAAAAGAAGTTTTATGGTAAGTTATCTGAACGTGGATTTTCTTTGACAAGGTAGATTTTTGGCCATGTTGTCAAGAGAAGAAATTTCGATGGAAGATAGCTGTTGTTGAAAAGTGGTATACCCCAAGTTCAATTCGGAAGTTTCTTGAACTTGGCTGGCTACTATCAGAAGTTCGTGAAGGATTTTGCCAAGATTGCTGAGCCGATGACGAAGCTCACTTGGAAGAATGAAGAGTTCATATGGACGGAATGCTTGCCAGGCATCATTTGAGGAACTGAAAAAGAGACAGCACCGATACTATCGCTACCCGCAGGAACCGGTGGTTTCTCAATCTACTATGATGCCTCTGATAAAGGACTGGGTTGCGTTCTTCAATAACATAGGAAAATAATTGCTTACATATCTAGGCAATTACGGACTCATGAGAAGAACTACCTCACACATGATCTGGAGCTTAATGCGGTTATCTTTGCTTTGAAGCTAGGGAAACATTATCTTTATGGAAAGGGAGTGGAGATATATACGGACCACAAAAGTCTGAAATATGTCTTCACTCAGAAGGAGCTGAGCAATTAGACAAGAAGATGGCTGGAGCTGATAAAGGATTTTGACATCGATCTACAGTACCACCCGGGTAAGACTAATGTGGTCGCAGATGCACTTAGTCGATACCCAGTAGCGATGTTCTTAACCAAGGAGTGGCACCTACTAGAAGACGTCGAGAAGCTTGGACTGGAGGTTATACTACCTGGAGATAGAAGGACGGAGCTGGATGCTGATTCAGTATTGATGAAGTTCGAGGCTGATGGACAAAATCAAGAGGACGTAGTTTCAAAACGAGGCACTTTGCAGGCTTAGAGATCAAGTATTGGCAGGAACACTTGAGGGTTTCTAAATTGATCAGCAGTAGAACTCTGAAGAATGGTACGAGACTTTGCGTATCGGCTGACAAACGGAGAAACGAGTTGATGAAAGAAATGCACCAGTCACAGTATTCCATATATTCAGGAGCTAATAAGATGTATCGGAATATGCCTCCATTGATTGGTGCTATAGAATGAAGAAGGACAATTCCAGGTATGGGATTAGATGTGAATTTGTCAACATGAGAAATTTAGCAAGAGAACAACAAGTTTGTTGCAGCCGCTGGACAATTCGGAGTGGAAGTAGAAGCATATAACAATGAACTTTGAGTAAGGATTGCCTTGTTCCTAAGGAGGGAAGGGCACCAATTGGATTATAGTGGACCGACTGACTACTAAGTCAGCACACTTTATTCCCTTCAAGGTTAGTTTATTCACCGAGAAGTTGGCAGCATTGTACGAGAGGCACCCCTACCGGATTTATGGAGTACAAACCGACGGACAATCAAAGAAGATAATCCAGACGCTTGAAGATATGTTAGATCTTGTGTTTTGGAAATTGGAGGGTCTTGGAGAAGATCATTTGTACTTGGTAGAGTTCTCTTACAACAACAACTACCAAGTCAGCATTGGTATGACCCTATTTGAAGCCCTCTATGGACATCGTTGTCGTACACCACTTGCATGGGACGACGTAGGAGAAAGAGTACTGCTGTAGTGCCCCGTCCCGCAAAGTCAATCGGAGGAATCGAAACGCCGACGGCGTTCGGACTTGGCCTTACAACGGCGACTCGAAGACATCGCTCTGGTGGGGGAGTTTCGGTGAACTCGCTTCATCTTAGCCTTCACTTAATAATTCGTTTGTTTTCAACTTGCACAAGTAGGCTAATATAAAAGCTACGAACGCACATAGCTAAGGGAGTAATCCCGACCCGTCGGAATGTCTTAGAACATGGAAAATGGTCCCACGGTCTCAATAGAAGTCGGCTCAACGTGCTTTAAAATGACACTCGATCCTTCGTCCCGTGGCTTGGGAGAAGGAAAAGTTGGTATTCGACACAAACGATGAGTTAGCCTAAGTCATAGGCGTCGCCCGCGTAAATGCTCGATAAAGCATGCACGTTTTCACTGCGCAAGGCTTGGCATAGCCATGGTTCGTCCCTCGAGTTAAGTTGTAGGCTTAAATAAGTTAGGCAAAGTTATGCCGATCGACCTAAGTCATTCTAAGTGCTGTCCCGCTCGTTCTGCGGTTGTCAAGTTAAATAGTCCCACGATCTCAAGGCCCGTCATATAACGTATGACTTGGGTGATAACGTCGCGTAAGACAGAAGTCAGTTACAGGCACGAGCCACGATTGGCACGATGTAAAGTTAGCCACAGTCCATGGCACTTAAGGAACACGTTTGTTCGAGTTAAGTTGGAAGACTACGTAGTAGTCGTTCCCTCGAGTACAAAGAAGTCTGAGGCGGTCCCTCGGTTGGGAGTCTCGCGTTCCTATCCACGTTAAGGCGTTTCGAGGCGGTCCCTCGGTTGGGAGTCTCGCGTTCCTATCCACGTTGAGTTTCGAGGCGGTCCCTCGGTTGGGAGTCTCGCGTTCCTATCCACGTTGAGTTTCGAGGCGGTCCCTCGGTTGGGAGTCTCGCGTTCCTATCCACGTTAAGTATTCGAGGCGGTCCCTCGGTTGGGAGTCTCGCGTTCCTATCCACGTTAAGTATTCGAGGCGGTCCCTCGGTTGGGAGTCTCGCGTTCCTATCCACGTTAAGAAGTTCGAGGCGATCCCTCGGTTGGGAGTCTCGCGGTCCCGAGGCACGTTATGCCAAGTGTGATTCAGAGCACGAGTTGCTAAGTATAGTTCCGATCGTACCAACAAGTAGGCCATGCATTTACGTGAGTTTAGATGTCTTATAGGTGCGTGGTCATTGGACACCTTGTCGACAAGGATTTCTGCCTAGACTGGTTATACGCCGGGGCACCGGGCCCAGTCGTCCTAGGAGGTAGACGTTATAGCAGCGCATGCTTTTATTATGTGGGTAGTCGGGGGCTTTCCATGGGGCTAGCTACCTTGCATCGAAGGACCCGCCGCCTACCCGAGCTATGTCCGCGATGGCTTGTCATGCCAGTGGCCTTTCATATAGATAAATGGCGTGCTAAGTGGCGAACCCGCATGCACGGTGTCGGTCGTAACAAAGGAAGCGTAAGCACGGTATGCGTTGTGTTATGAAATGTGTGCTCGGTTGCACCAAAGTGTTATAAAGCCTACGATTCGATTATACGTAAAGACACGTGCTTCGGTACGAGATACGTTATCGTACTTGAGTTCTCAACATCGGTTCCACAAGTTGGGTTATACGTTTCGAGTTAAGTCGAGAAGGGCCGTAGGGCAAGTATTTGACACGACCTAGTCGTTACGTCCAAGAGTATGGTACGAAAGACAAGTATGAGTCGGTACGTTGACAATGCAAGCACGAGAAAGGTCTAGAGGCAAAGTATGGGTACGTTATTAGTGCAAGGCACGGAGATGGTCTAAAGACACTAAATAGGCCGAGCGTCGGTCCTAAAATCGATCCTAAGGCAAGACTAGAAAGACAATCGTAAAAGGGGCTTGTATTGCACAAAGTAAAATAAACGTGTCGGTTTTGTATGGGTGGGCGAGGAGCTCACTCCACCAGTACAGTGGTACTGACACCCACACAGTGTTTCATGTGCAGGCACAGGTAGAAGCTCGTGGCGCGGAGCTCGCTTGGATGCGTCGAGGCACGGAGTTCCTTGGCGATTCGAAGCGTGCGGCCGCATGGATTCGAAGACTTATACGGGAAATAATGTATGGACATCGCCTTCCGAAGCTTCCGCTGGATTCAAGTATTGTATCGAGAGATGAGAGAGAGCAGAGTGATTTGTAATGTGAGGCGAGTGTATTGAGTGATTGTAATCTCGGCCTTGCACCTCCAATGTAACCGTTGTTTCGATATAAATAAAGGAGCTTCTTTTGAATGAATTGTGTTTTGTTCTAAATTTCCGCTGCGTGTTCAATGTCTCTGTTTGGGACTTCTGGGCGACGACCCCGTCGCCGCCGTTGTAATCGGCCGTTATGGAACCCGCCTTGCACGAGCGCAATCTAGGCTCGTGCGGCATCACGCCTTAGCGAGGACGATCGCTCCTACGGGAGCGGGGCGTGACATAATGGTATCAGAGCACGGCTTTACGTCCTTAGACTATCGATTGAATTCTTTAACTCCGTTGTTCCGTAAACTCTGAATTGTGCTTCCGCAACGTGATATTGTTGGTGCGCTCTCTCTCAAACGTCCCTCGGCATGTCCATACAATAAGTCTAATATTTTCGAAAGCTCGTACAAGCGTTCAATCAAACGCATCGATAGGTGGTGGCCTTTGGGCCGAACGGTGCCGACCTTGAGTTGATAGAAAATGCGTGCTAAAGTTAGCAAGTCGCGTGCGTGCCTAACGAGTCCTACGTCGACATGAGCAAATGAGCGTGAAAACTCGGAGTGTAGTCCATACGGGATGGTTATGCGGCACAATTTAGTCCGCGTATCGCGTACCTCGACCGTTTGGTGCAAATGAGTCGCGAACAATATTAAGTATCGCTTGGTCGGAAACGAAAATACACTTGGAGTGTATATCGATAGGAACGTTATCAGACTAACGCTTAGGCGTACACGAAAGATTGTTCTGGATTTTGAGGATTGTGCGAACGACTTAGTGCGTCGATACGAACGTGATTGAGGACTAAATCGGATGGCTCGAACCCGAGTGGTGTATGAACGTTATAGAAATTGTTCGAGCGGAACCAGAGGAGTTACGGATAGTACGAGTATGTCGACAAGCGATGATATCGCAAAGCCTTAGAACGAGTAGCGCTTAGATGGTCATGATTCGAGAGTCGCAAACGTGATACCGTTCGAACGATTTGTAAACGATAGTGCAAATTACGAAATGGTTGAATGGAAATTCTAAACGATAGAATAAATGGATGACTTGATTGAAGAAATTGATACGGATATATACGAAAAGTTAGTACGACGGGAAGATAGCGTGTACGAAAGGTTTGACTTTGAAGTTACGCAAATGGCTCTGAGGATTGAAATCGATGTGCTCGATGGTTTGAGTTAGCAAGGAATGATGCAAATTGAAGAAATACGTAGTCGATGACTTAAGATCGACGGATAAACGATACGTGAATTTGGGTTGAAGAAATTGATGATGTAAACGATTCGAGGAGATTATCCAGTCGGACGATAGCATCATTCGCACGATTCAGAATTCGTTGCAAACGAAGATCGTCAGGTTACGTATATCGTCGATGGTATTGAGGCGTATCAAAGATGATATGCAATAACTCGGAGGTACTCGGACTCGGTGAATGACGATCGTGCAAGTGCGATTATTCGGTTGGATGCAATACTTAGGATTTTGTTTGAGATGAATGTTGGATAAAAGTGATCGTATTCCGATGGTTGCGTTGATAACCACAACGTCGACGGTCTTGTCTTGCGCGAGCGCTACTCTAGCCTCGCACATGCGTTGCGTCGGATTTGGGACGATCATTCCGCGTGAGCGCTGACATGGTGATTCATGTCGCGGGAATAATCGAACTCAGAAAAATCAGGACGCGGCAACTTTGATTGTCCTGACTTGTCGGTTTGATGCGAAGGAAAAATTTGAGGATGTTAGGACTTATGATTGACGAATGAATGAAAACTTGAGGATTGTGTAGGTCCAATCCGTGCATCAAAAATGATTTAGTCTAGACCCAAAACAAGAGTTACGTCCCGATGAGAATGATTATTCTGCGGGAGCGTTGCATGGTGATTCATGAACCACCGTGGATGATCGGACTCGCGTGAGATCGGAGCGTGGCATATTGTTAAGTCAGACGACCTTGTGATCGATTACGTGAATTGGAATAGATGATTTCGGAAACGTGGAATATGAATTACGATTTAGAGATGGATTGTGCCATAGCGTGCTTGACTTGAAAAGATTGATAGGCGGATTATGTCGAACGTGATCAAAGAGATAGACTATACGAAACGGCTTGATGAACGAACGATATTAATATGACGTAAAATTTGTTGAAACGTGAGTTATCGTAGGATGGCTTTACTGAACGACTCGGACCCCATGCTACGAATATTGGGATGTGCGTAGGGAATCGATGCTCGATGTTTAGAAATCGGAGTGATGCGAGCTTGGGTAGAAAAAACCCGTACCAACGATTTGGTTTGACCTTAGGATGGGGTCAGTGTTGATATCGTTGTTTGGGAACTTGATTCCAGTACTGACGAAAAGACATAGCCTAGCGGTTAGTTAGGCGTTCGAGCGCGAAGCGTTAGGAGTTACGGAGGCACCACTCGCGAGTCTCGGCTGACATGCACGTATATCAGGGACGCCCGAATATGTGCACGATCCGACTCGAGTGGTGATGGCGGATTCTCTATCACGAGGCTTGGCTGAAATGCATGTATTTTGGGGACGCCTAGAATATGTGCACGATCCAACTAAGTGATACGTTGAATCAAGTGAGACTTGAGAAACCGGAAAGTGTCGAGGATTTTGGAATCGTGAGTTTCGAAGAAATGTTGGTGATAATACGATCATTGATTTGAAACGAATTCGAATGTTGGTTGATCGATTAGTGTGCCTTACGACTAAGTTAGCGATAGCACGAGCGTGGCTTAAAATCGAAGAAACGCGTAGGCGAAATGTGTACGATTGAGTCTTGGCCATAGAAATGTAGGATGGCTTGCCTTCAGGAAAGTCTCGAGGACGAGACTTGTTCTGAGTGGTGTATGTTGTAGTGCCCCGTCCCGCAAAGTCAATCGGAGGAATCGAAATGCCGACGGCGTTCGGACTTGGCCTTACAACGGCGACTCGAAGACATCGCTCTGGTGGGGGAGTTTCGGTGAACTCGCTTCATCTTAGCCTTCACTTAATAATTTGTTTGTTTTCAACTTGCACAAGTAGGCTAATATAAAAGCTACGAACGCACATAGCTAAGGGAGTAATCCCGACCCGTCGGAATGTCTTAGAACATGGAAAATGGTCCCACGGTCTCAATAGAAGTCGGCTCAACGTGCTTTAAAATGACACTCGATCCTTCGTCCCGTGGCTTGGGAGAAGGAAAAGTTGGTATTCGACACAAACGATGAGTTAGCCTAAGTCATAGGCGTCGCCCGCGTAAATGCTCGATAAAGCATGCACGTTTTCACTGCGCAAGGCTTGGCATAGCCATGGTTCGTCCCTCGAGTTAAGTTGTAGGCTTAAATAAGTTAGGCAAAGTTATGCCGATCGACCTAAGTCATTCTAAGTGCTGTCCCGCTCGTTCTGCGGTTGTCAAGTTAAATAGTCCCACGATCTCAAGGCCCATCATATAACGTATGACTTGGGTGATAACGTCGCGTAAGACAGAAGTCAGTTACAGGCACGAGCCACGATTGGCACGATGTAAAGTTAGCCACAGTCCATGGCACTTAAGGAACACGTTTGTTCGAGTTAAGTTGGAAGACTACGTAGTAGTCGTTCCCTCGAGTACAAAGAAGTCTGAGGCGGTCCCTCGGTTGGGAGTCTCGCGTTCCTATCCACGTTAAGGCGTTTTGAGGCGGTCCCTCGGTTGGGAGTCTCGCGTTCCTATCCACGTTGAGTTTCGAGGCGGTCCCTCGGTTGGGAGTCTCGCGTTCCTATCCACGTTGAGTTTCGAGGCGGTCCCTCGGTTGGGAGTCTCGCGTTCCTATCCACGTTAAGTATTCGAGGCGGTCCCTCGGTTGGGAGTCTCGCGTTCCTATCCACGTTAAGTATTCGAGGCGGTCCCTCGGTTGGGAGTCTCGCGTTCCTATCTACGTTAAGAAGTTCGAGGCGATCCCTCGGTTGGGAGTCTCGCGGTCCCGAGGCACGTTATGCCAAGTGTGATTCAGAGCACGAGTTGCTAAGTATAGTTCCGATCGTACCAACAAGTAGGCCATGCATTTACGTGAGTTTAGATGTCTCATAGGTGCGTGGTCATTGGACACCTTGTCGACAAGGATTTCTGCCTAGACTGGTTATACGCCGGGGCACCGGGCCCAGTCGTCCTAGGAGGTAGACGTTATAGCAGCGCATGCTTTTATTGCGTGGGTAGTCGGGGGCTTTCCATGGGGCTAGCTACCTTGCATCGAAGGACCCGCCGCCTACCCGAGCTATGTCCGCGATGGCTTGTCATGCCAGTGGCCTTTCATATAGATAAATGGCGTGCTAAGTGGCGAATCCGCATGCACGGTGTCGGTCGTAACAAAGGAAGCGTAAGCACGGTATGCGTTGTGTTGTGAAATGTGTGCTCGGTTGCACCAAAGTGTTATAAAGCCTACGATTCGATTATACGTAAAGACACGTGCTTCGGTACGAGATACGTTATCGTACTTGAGTTCTCAACATCGGTTCCACAAGTTGGGTTATACGTTTCGAGTTAAGTCGAGAAGGGCCGTAGGGCAAGTATTTGACACGACCTAGTCGTTACGTCCAAGAGTATGGTACGAAAGACAAGTATGAGTCGGTACGTTGACAATGCAAGCACGAGAAAGGTCTAGAGGCAAAGTATGGGTACGTTATTAGTGCAAGGCACGGAGATGGTCTAAAGACACTAAATAGGCCGAGCGTCGGTCCTAAAATCGATTCTAAGGCAAGACTAGAAAGACAATCGTAAAAGGGGCTTGTATTGCACAAAATAAAATAAACGTGTCGGTTTTGTATGGGTGGGCGAGGAGCTCACTCCACCAGTACAGTGGTACTGACACCCACACAGTGTTTCATGTGCAGGCACAGGTAGAAGCTCGTGGCGCGGAGCTCGCTTGGATGCGTCGAGGCACGGAGTTCCTTGGCGATTCGAAGCGTGCGGCCGCATGGATTCGAAGACTTATACGGGACATAATGTATGGACATCGCCTTCCGAAGCTTCCGCTGGATTCAAGTATTGTATCGAGAGATGAGAGAGAGCAGAGTGATTTGTAATGTGAGGCGAGTGTATTGAGTGATTGTAATCTCGGCCTTGCGCCTCCAATGTAACCGTTGTTTCGATATAAATAAAGGAGCTTCTTTTGAATGAATTGTGTTTTGTTCTAAATTTCCGCTGCGTGTTCAATGTCTCTGTTTGGGACTTCTGGGCGACGACCCCGTCGCCGCCGTTGTAATCGGCCGTTATGGAACCCGCCTTGCACGAGCGCAATCTAGGCTCGTGCGGCATCACGCCTTAGCGAGGACGATCGCTCCTACGGGAGCGGGGCGTGACAACTGCTGGGTCCAGAGATGGTGACTGACGCAGTAGAGAAGGTGAATGTAAGCTCAGGATTGCCCAAGACAGACAGAAGCATAGGGTCGATAGTAGTCGTCGACCAGTGGAGTTTGAAGAAGGAGATAGCGTTACTGTGAAGTTTTCTCCTACCAGAGGAACGATTAGTTTTGACGGAGCTGGGAAATTGAGGCCAGGGACATCAGGCCATTTGAAGTTTTAAAACGAGTTGGAAGAAGCATACCGGTTAGCTCTACCAGCTAATCTTGAGAGTGTGCAACGCCTTCTACGTATCACAGCTCAGACGCTGCATTCCGAATCCGAGTCATATTTTGGATAATTCAGAGCTGAAGATTGGACTCAACCTTTCAGTGCCAGAGAAACCAGTAGCAAGCATCGTCAGAGGTGAGAAGAAGATCAGAGAATTTGAGCCATCACTTAAACTTCTATTCCTTATCTTTTCGTTCTAAACTTGACTGATGCTGCTAAATTAGCCTAGTTTTGTAAGCTATCTTTTTTCAAGCTTGATCATGACGGTATTTTATTGGGTGCACCCACTAATATATTGTCTAATCAGGACCGGTGCATGATGGTCTGATCAACCTCGTGTACTTTGGTTCGCTTTTGTATTTTTCTACATGGATGATATCATAAACCGTCTCATCCACGACTGCCTTGAAAATTCTTATTGTTGGACCTGAGTTACGAGTGTAGTACCCGTACCTGTTTGATTCCCCTAACCCTGCCTTTAATTTCGAGGACAAAATTTTCTAAGGAGGGAAGATTGTGAAACCCAGTTTTTGTTTCGTAATGTATTATTATTATTATAATATTAATTCTATTATTATTATTATATTATAGGTTCAAAATTAATTTCAAAATAATAAATTGGATTTTTTGTTGTGCGACCGAGACCAGTTACCCGGAACTAAATTCTGAACCCATTCTTAAAATCGTTTCTCTAATATATAAATAAATATCTATAGTTTTTATAAAAAAAATATAACAAAACATTTCCCCATGAACTGGTCCACCCGTTGGACCAGCATCTCCACCTCTCCCCCTCATTTCTTTCTTCTCCTCCTTTATAACACAGCTCCACACATTTTGATAACCCACTCCCATTTAATATCCCACCAGCACCACTCCTCATCCATAACTCCCTCAACTCCTCATTACTTCCCCCACCATACACCAGCACACAGCCGCCCCCTTATTTCCGTAACTCCAGCACAACTCCTCAACTCCCATTCCTCCCTTATAACTTCTCATTTCTTTAACTCCTTCACTCACACCATACTCCACCACAACTCTCTCATGGAGCAAACCCTTTCTCCATCAACACCCGAACTCTCCCCTCACCAACCCTCTTCTGACTCCACCCTCGGCCTCCCTCCAGGCCGACAGCGTCAGCGCGCCCCGCCTGTCACGCCCCAGATCTAGAATACTGGAGAGCGGGGGCAGACATAGCCAGCTACGTATATGAAATGGAATCTATCTCGCTATACGGTCACGACTGTCTAGATACATGAGGGTTTATCTACAAGCCAACAGTCTCTTAAGGTCATGAACAAGCCTAGTGTCTCAATCACAAGCAAGTAAGTAAAAGTCACAAGATGTATGATCATTAAATATACAATAGTAAGGCGTCCCAAATATTACATATTCAGTTGATCATGAAGCTAGTCATTACAAAATGTCAGGACTAACAAGAGTTTAGTCATACATGACCAATCCTAGGATCTGTTAATCATGTTACGGCCCGTAGGCAGACAGTAAGTAAGTGCAATCGAGCTAAACAGGTGCTCGTCGGCTAAACGCCTCAAAAGAATATTTTTACAATAGAGTGGGAGAGCCAAAAATAACCCACTCGTTGCCAGGGTTCCGTCTAGTGACCACCATCTGGCTGGAAGGTCGGTACATCCTCTGGAGCTGCTCCGAAATCTGGCCACACAAAACCAGCTGGGTCAGACCCCAGAAAGAGCAAGTGCCACAAAGGAGGCTTCACTTAAGAACCAAAACCAGCAATCAGCACAAGATATAAATAAAGTAAGAACTGGAAATAAATAAAATACACCAGGATGATATACGATGAGATAACTATGGAACTATTCAGATAACCAGGTTACAACCCGTAAACCAAACAAGGACCGGGGTTGTAACCCTTCGTCTGAATAGAGCTTGGAATTCTCACCATTTATCGGTAAAATAAATACAAGCATTCTGGTCGTTCAATGATCTGGAACAGGATCCGGGCAGGACTAGACTGGTTAGACTCCGTCCAATCACTTCACGGCCAAGCAAGAATTACGGCTTGATACTTTAACTAACTAGGGTTGTCACAAGCCTAATTACTAATAAAATGCAGTGAGATTGTTCCACAGCCACAATCCCTGCAGACCATCCAGGTTCCTCGGGTTAAAAGATTAGAGTTGAATTCAGGTGGGTACATCGTCCAGGAAACGAATGTACCCTTAGGTAGCTTGAAGGGTGCAACACATGACAGTGTGCTGGAAATGTGCCCTACTCGACGGCAGGCTACAGATCCCAAGGCGTGCCCAGGTAACGGGATTGCCTGTAGCTGGGAAATCTCTTCATGACTAATGTATTAATCTAGTTATTAGCCCTTAGTTTATTTCAATAGGTACTCCTGACCGTGGTACTCAGGAGTCCCCTCCTAGACATGATGCAAGACAAGACTGGATTATTTATACAAGCACAATCGCCCACGGTGTCCAGGTTATTATACAGGTCATGTCATGTCAGGTAGCCGTCGCAACAGCTTATCAGGGTATAACATGTCAGGTTATCAGGTCAAGTGTACTTGTCAGGAGTGCGCCACGACGGGCCACTATCAGGTCATGTCAGGTTACTCATGTCAGGAGTGCACCACTACGGGTCACTATCAGGTCATGCTCAATTGTCAATTCCAAATATATCAAGTAAATTCGCAATTATCAAGTTCAGGACAAAAGGCGTAAGGATATAAAATAGGCGTAAAATATCTAATAAAATATCAATATATAGGGCTATAAAAGAGCCAAGCTTAAGGAAAATAAAACCAAATCTGACATGCTGACATGAGACCAAGTCAGCCAAAGGCCATACGCTCAGGTCAAACTATGCTCAGGCCAGCGTACACCTTGCTCGCTTAAGCTAGCGTACCAAGGCACGCGTACGCTCAAGCTACAGGTCAGCGTACGCTCAAGCTAGCGTACCAAAGGGTCCATACACTTCCAATGGGAAGCGTACGCAAGGGTCAGCGTACACAAGGGCACGCTCAAGCTACAGGTCAGCGTACGCTCAAGCTAGCGTACGCTCAAGACTGCGTACGCTTGAGCTAGCATACGAAAGGGTCTAGGGCACGCTCACGCTAGCGTACGCAAAAGATACGCTGCCAACAGGCAGCGTATCAAGGCTAGCGTACGCTCGCTAAAGAGCAGCGTACCAAGGCTAGCGTACGCTCGCTAAAGAGCAGCGTGCCAAGGCTAGCGTACGCTCGCTAAAGAGCAGCGTACCAAGGCTAGCGTACGCTCGCTAAAGAGCAGCGTACCAAGGCTAGCGTACGCTCGCTAAAGAGCAGCGTACAGCTCAGTGGCGTAAGCTAAAAAGCTAGCTCACTGTTCACTGTCTTCTCCAAATGGCAAGAACAGCAAGAACTCTAAAGTTGAATCTAAGCTTCAACAGTCCATATCTTGGTCAAAACAAGTCTGAATCCAACTTTTCAAAGGTCAAAATTGGGTAGAATAAAATTCTCTACAACATGGAACCATCAAAACTTGAAAATAAGGAAGTTTGATAGATCAAAACCACCAAAAATCCGAAAATAGCAAGACTCTAGATCTACAAGAATTAAAGCCTCAAAATGGAAAATGACAAGTTCTAATATGGTTTAGAATCATGAGGAGAAGCTAATAAAACCATCAAAAGGGGTTCTCTTGTGGAAGCAAGTTGTACTTGTCTATGGTGTTCTTGGTTGGTGGAGAAGAGTAATGGTGGGAGAAGGAGAAGTAAATGAGAATTATGGAGGAGAAAGAAGGTTGGTGGGGATAATAAAGAGGGGGGTTGTGGTGGAAATGAAGGAGAAGCATAGGCTAAGGTGTTCCACCCTTGGCCCATGATGAACCAAGCATTGGGCCGGCCGAACCAAGCCAACCCAAACCGAGAGTTAAACCAAGCCGAGAGCTAAACAAGGAATCAGGCAATACAGAATAAAATACGTATACGTATCCCAAAATACGTAATACAAACACATGCATTACACCGCCGGCCTTCCCTAGCCGCCCGACGCCCGGCGCAGCCGCGCCCAAGCCGCGCGCCACCCTCGTGCCCGAGCCCGCGTGGCCGAGCCCCTCCGGCCGACGCCATCGCCGCCCACCGACGCAGCAGCGTCCTCCCCGTGCGGCCCCCTCTAGCTGATTTTCCCTGCTGACCTAGGCGCATGCCCTAGCCCGCGCACTCCCCTGGCCGCGACCCCCGTGACCCGATCTGCTGTTCTGTGGCAGCAACGCTGCAGTTTGCTGCTGTCCCAGCACCCTATCGCGTCTCGGACTCCGAACCAGCGCTGTTCCGAGTCTCTTTTGCTGTCTGGATCTCAAATTCTTTCTATTATTTCATCTGAGAGCTCTAGCCGAGCAACCTGAGGTATAACCCCTGTTCCGCCCATTTTTATTATAGTCTATGATGAGAAATGGTCCCCGATTCCCTTTGGAAATTCGGTTTTAGCGACGTCGTATTTTTTCGGAACCTTCGGAGAGGTTCTGTGGATTATTTTGGGTTTCCGAAATATTTCGGGAATTGGTTTTTGGTATGTTTTGGCTTTCCGGATTTTCCGATAGCGTTCTGTGATTTTTGGGTTGGAATCGGACTTCCGAAAATTATTCGGGTCGTTCCGATTATTCTGTGGATTGGTTGTGGATTATTATATATATACATATTTGGGTTTCCCTGGTTTGGGATTTGCAGGAAATTATCGGTGCTACTTCCCAGTTTTTGGGTTGACCAAAAATAGAGGAGATGCTGCCGGATTTTTCTGCAAATTCTAGATTATTTTAAAAATAAATTTAAAATGGATTTCGGAATTTTATTGATATTTGGTTTTGGGCGACGACCGTATCGGTCAATGGGCCCGGCTAAGTGCAAACGAAACCGGCTTCGCCCGGACGTTGAGGCATTAGCCAGTTGAGGATTGGACCATATCTGAGATCTATATTTATCTTTATTTTTAGTATTTAATTTTATTCATATTTTATTTATTTAAAGTTTAGGACTAACGGCGGTTTTGTCTTATTTCAATTTATGTAAATAAATTGTAATGGGCATAAGCCCAGCTGGCTGTGGTCTGTAACTGTAATTGGTAGCTTAGATTTTAGTTATTCCTGGTTTTGCGAGTTTTTGTATTAAACGAGTAAATTGAATAAAAAGGTATTTTCGTATAAAAAAAATAATTAAGATTTTCTCACCTAAAAATTGACAAGTTTCTATTTAATTAAAAATCATGTATTTCTCACAAAATAAGAAATTTAGCTTTATATTTATATACTATGAAAATACCAAGTTTTAATAATTAATCTGGTATCGACGAAGTTTTCAGAATTCAAAAGTTTAAAACGATCTTTTTCCCTCGTACTAAATCAACACACTAATAATCGTATTTTTCGTGTTTGGTTAATTAAAGAATTAAAATTGGACTAGGACACAAATAGAGATTTCAACTAGCGTAGCTAGATTGGTAAACCTGAAATCTGAGTCAATTCTCAATTGTAGGGTTTCGAGGACTGTACTAGCATCACCCCGGAATCAACAAACGAATCCAGTCAATAAAACAAAGGCAAGTACATTTTGTGTTAGTTTACAATTATTTAGTAATTGTTTTATTGCAAGTTTAAACCACGATACAACACGGAACTCTCTTTGAGAGCATTGACTGTAACTACTGTAACTATTGGGGACTGGAGGAGTAGTGTAATGAGTATGACCACATCCAAACTACTGTAACTACTGTAACTATTAGCTTACCCCTCATACACACGGGGATAAGCTGTATCTGAACTGTAACAAACCCAAGCCGGTCATATTTTATTGCCTATTCACATCACAGAACTGTAACTGTTTTAAAACTGTAACTGCTTAAATTGTTGGTTTCAAAATTGTTTAAAAGTGCATGATTCTATTATTATTTCAATTGTCAAATTAGCATAAATTGTACTTTGCTCCCTCCTGACTGGAGACCCAATATTTTAGGTATCACTGATGAGGCTTTGTTCCGCGATATTTCCCGAGGTCCCAACTAGAGGACGATGATCTCGAGACTGATGAGCTGGTTGCCTAGAATTTTCTTCTTCTTTTATAATTCATGATGTTTGTGGGAATAATGTATCTCAGATGTATCTTTCATTTTATTGTAAAAAGTTTTTAAATTCGGAATAATAAATTATGGCAATTATTGTGTTGTTGATATTACCTGCGAATGGATACAGCTTACTGCCGTCGTCTCAACAACGGTGCAGGCTGGACATGATCCGATTCGACCTAAGAAATTGGGATCAGATCGTGACACAAACTCTCCTCACGAGAGTTTTAATTAGGACTGCCACTCCCCTGGCAGTCCTATACTAAAGTAGGACTATCAGGGTGCTGGCAGTCTTATACTAAAGTAGGACTGCCAGGGTGCTGACTGTCATGACCCGCACCCTTATGAGGGGCACGAGCACGTGGGTACGTCCAGCCTACGCCGCAGTATCGGCGGTAGAACGCTGTATATAACATTTGTAAATACTACGACTAACAATATAAAGGTACCTGTACAGTATATACTCTCCGAGTGGAGGTGACATAACAATACAGTCTCAATCACAGAATAAAACTAAGGTAGATAGCACAGAAGGAAACATATGATAGATGAAATAGAAAATAAGTCCAGTGTCCGACACAAGCCCAGATATATACAACATCACAGGGTCTCAAAATATGATATAGAAACTACAGTCTGATAATGCTAGCTGGATCGCAGTCCAAACAAACCTAGCTAATAGATCTAGATAGAAGTACTGTCATCCACTAGCTCCAAGGGTGTCAACTGGTCGCAGTCTATGTCCTGACCATACCCGTAGTGGGTAGAGCAGTCCGTATCTATGTCATCTGAATATATCATAATGGTATCCTGTCAGAAAAATGAACGAGTACAACGCTGGCAACAAATTCCATAGTAATGACAAATGCTCTAACAGTCAATCATAACAGAGTACGAGATGAACATATCAAGATGTAAGTATAACAGGATATGTAAACTGAAAATCATGTCAGGATAAATCATGCAGGAAAGTAAGCTGAACTGTAATATGTGACTGATGTAATAAATGTAAAATGTGCCTCGAATATTATAGCATAATGTCATCGGTATGGGTCAAGATTAGGCTTCCAGCCGACCGGCTACAAGTACGTAGACTCGACCCGGCCGGGATAGCAAGCTATGGAGCAATTAGTAGCACAGGTCAGGCTATACCCATCGTGAGGTGAGGGTATAACTATAATATAAGTAGTAACTCAAGGTGGGCATTGATCACACTATCTATAAAATTCCCCATTATGTGAGACTCGTCTTACAGTATCGGTATTTATATACGGATATGTATTTTGTAGTATATTTTGTATTTTCTTGGTTTTCGTAATGCTTTAAAAATTTTCCTAACTTATAGATTTTCTCCTTGGCCGACATACCGCCAGTGTACCGGAGTATACCGACGGCATACCGTCCAGACAGATTTTCCACATTTTAGATATTTTTGATTTCAGATATTTTCATGAATAGTGTTTCCGATATTTTGATGAATAGTATTTTGGATATTTTGATGAATAGTGTTTAGATATTTTCATGAATAGTATAGATGCACACTATTACCCAATGGATATTTGGTTTTGTTTGAATGGCCATGATTGACTTAGATTTTGACATGGATCACGATCCGACGGCTAAGATTAATTCCCCCTTCTATATATACCATTTCACTTTCTCTCTCATCTCTCTTTTCATTCTCTTCACTCTCTCTTCATTTCTTCTTCCCTTCTCTCCCCCTTGGAGCTTGCCAAGAGCTTGGCCTTGAGACCTTGGGTGTGGTGTCTAACCCCCTAGGAGGAGGAGTAGAATATTAGGCTTGGAGCTTAACCTAGGCAAGTACATCTTGCCAAATCCATGAACCATATTGTTTTGTTGTCATTTTTGTTTCCCTTGGTATTAAATGCTTAGAATTTTCTCAAACTCATTTTGTTAAATATGTTTTCCTTATGATTCTCGTATATATGCATGTTTTCAAATTTTGTTTAAGCAAGGTTTTAATTTTCTGTTAAAACCCAAAATGGACTTAGTAGAAAACTTGGTATCAAGAGTGATACTAGTGTTACCATCATGGATCTTGGTCACATATACATATATGAGGCCCTCATATAGTTTGTATATCATGGATTTTGAGTTTGGTGGCAATCGAAACCCGTTTCGGTGTCCCGAGAACCTCTGTTCGGGAATATTTTGAGATATTGATCTATCAAATGTTTTGATTTGTGAAAACTAATACTCCCATGTTGTAGGAAATTAAATTTCATGCGATTTTGACTTTTGAAAATCTGAATTTCGATTTAAAACGAAGTTTTTATGGCCGAAACAAGTTTTGAGTCTTCGAGAATCAACTTTCTATGACGGTTCGGAAAATCCGTCGGAAATCCGCGGAAATCCGTCGGAAAATCCGAACTTGCACCACAAAACTTGCTGTGACACTCCGAAAAATCTACCGAAAATCCGCAGTAATCCGCCGGATAATCCGTTTTATGCTGTTTTAGTCTATTTTTGCCCGTTTCTACCCGTTTTTGATATTTTCTTCGATTGTAATTTTTTCTTAACATGATTAGATGATCTTGCATAGTTAGAGAATGATTGTACATCCTATATACACTTGACACTAGCACATGTTCAATCATTTTTCTATGAAATGTACTTAGCTTTAATTATTGTTTTCCACATGCCATGATATGTCTTTGATAGATTCTTTCTTACAAGCTATGATAATTGTTACATGTCTTCTTTGCTTACATGATAGTGGCCCGTCGTGGCGCACACTTCTTACATGTCTTCTTTGCTTATTAGATAGTGACCCGTCGTGGTGCACTCTTGTACATGTCTTTCTTTGCTTACATGATAGTGGCCTGTCATGGCGCACTCTTGATTCCAGTACACGTCTTGCTCCTTGATAGTGGCTCGTCGTAGCGCACTCCTGGCTTCTTGTTTATTATATTTTCTTGTTGTGGCTTGTTATGGTGCACAATCTTGCTTGTCTTGTCCAGTCTTGCATGTCTCATGTCTAGGATGGATTCTGCGGAATGCCACACCTAGAATCCAACAAGAAAATGTTAAGGACTAAACAACTAGCTTGATTACTTAGATCATTGAGAATTTTCCAGTTACCTGTTGCCCCTTTGGTCTTGGCATTATATATATATATATATATATATATATATATATATATATATATATATATATATATATATATATATATATATATATATATATATATATATATATATAGAGGAAGGATCAAGATCCCCACAATTTTTGCATCTCCATGCATCCCCTCTATTTGTACCGTTGGATGGTGTTTTAAGTCATCTAATCTTAACCATTGATTTACCAATGGTTAAGATTAGATGACTTAAAGCACATCCAACGGATGTGAACATGGGGATGCATGGGAATGCAAAAATTGTGGAGATGCCTATCCTTCCTCATATATATATATATATATATATATATATATATATATATATATATATATATATATACATGGGTTTTGGAGCTATCTGTCATGATGAGCACTCTTCCAGCACACCGTCGAGTGGGGTACCTCTTTAGGACACATGTATCTTACTGCAGTGTGTCTGCTATACTTATTTTCTTTTTGGCTTGGACCATTCAGGTAGTAGCAGGCAGGTGCTGGACTTGGAATTCTCAGACTTGCATTTGTTAGTAATTAGGATTGTGACAACCCTAGTTAGCTAAAGTATCAAGCCGTAATCATTGCTTGGCCGTGATTGATGGATGGAGTCCTTTCTTGTCTAGTCTAGTCTTGCTCCAGTTTATCTTATTGTAGTACTTAGCTTCCTGTCATTCCTTACATGCTATTCTTCCTACTACATGCTCGGCTTCACCATATGCTCACATGTTCCAGTTATCTTATATGTTCCAGTTATCTTACATGCTCACATGTTCCAGTTCTTACATGCTCACATGCTCCAGTTACCTAACATGCTCACATGCTCCAGTTACCTAACATGCTCACATGTCCCGGCTACTTAACATGCTCACATGTCTAGTTTATCTTTCATGTTCACATGTTCTTTTTTCTCACATGTACACAGTTTACATTACGTCACATGTCCTTTACTTTATGCTACATATCGCTTTACTTATTGTCCTTCTATTCTTAGGATAAGTGCATTGGTAGTACACGAGTCTCGATTAGTACTTACTTATCTCTCTCTATCCATTGCTATGATTTGTATGCTGGTTTTAGTTCATAGTTTGGCTTTCTTTGTGGTACTTGCTATTGGGGATCTGACCCCACTGGTTTTGCATTGACCATATCTGATAGAGGAGCCTGAAGGATCTTCCGTACCTTCCACTCGTTGGTGATTACCCAGAGCACCAGAGTACCTTAATGGATTTTCTATTTCATTCTCCCACTAGTTATGTACATTATTCTTTTGTGGCGTTTAGCCTCCGAGCACGTGTTTAGCTCGTGTTTTGGACTTGACATTTAGCCTATGGGCCAAAACATGATTTGCGTATTCTAGACTATAGCTAGAGCTTATCATGTATGACTATTACTCTTACTAGTCTTCACTGTGTATTACTAGCTTCATGATCATTGATATATGATAGTTTGGGACGCTTTACTATTTTATATTCCAGTTGATCTTACTTCTTGTACATTGTTTACTGCCTGTGATTGAGATACCTAGGATTGCTTGACCTAGGATCGACTGTTGGCTTGTAGTAGTAACCCCCATCTATACAGCTTATACGTTATTTCAGAGTACTGGAGTACTTTGGTATACGTAACTGGCCTGGTCCGTCCCTACTTGCCAGTATTCTGGTTCTGGGGTGTGACATAGGTTTTAGTGGTGGCCCATGCGGGTCTGATTTATCAGATATGTGGGGGTTACTGATGTTTAGATATCTTAGTTATAATTCTTCTTTATTGATATCCTTCGTGTTATTCTATATCTCTGATCCTTTGACCTGATATCTGCCTTGATCGTTGATCCTTCCTGTTCTCTCGATTTAATCCTTGTGTCCTTTAACTTTCAAGGACACTGTTCTTCATCCTTCCGATCATATTGTTTGGGTTTTGCCGATGGCAGTCAGCAATCTTCTGTTAGGCCAGTTATGGAGGATCAGTCTCAGCATTCAGGGACAGAGTTCAGAGTTGACCCGAGGGCAGAGGTGTCATTTCAGCCTGATCAGCCAGCAGGGTCAGTCCTGCCAGAGTCCAGCTTCACCGGCTACCCCGGCAGTCCAGCAGTATATGGCTCATGTACCGATTCAGCAGCAGCAGGTCAGAGCAGCAGTTCCGAGATGTGGGCAGGCAGAGTTTGGTATGTTAGAGCAGGTTTTGGCCGAGGGCGATTATGTTGTAGGTATTGTCCTGTTCTTCTTCCACTCTTATTTATCTCTTGGGTTACACATATTTGGCGAGTTTCTCGTCCCACTCTTCTGTCTTCATAGTCGAGGCATGTGATAACTTCATTGGTATCGACTACGAAGATACGTCCTGGGTAGAGTCATGTCTTGGATTAAGTCATTGGTACCGGCTTATTTTAAGAATTAACTTTTATCTAAGTTGTGGAGTCAGCGTAGGCCTGCTCCTACTCAACTGACTCAGGAGACATATTTATTCATATGCCTCCATCCCTTCTTGATTGTGGTTGTGTTACTGCTTACGCATTTACTTATATTACTGTAGTCTTTATCTTACCAACATGCCATGCTTTGTTTTGATTGATATGATTTTTCAGCTTTTTGGTTTGGTTTTCATGCTTGACTAGATTTAGGAAATTCCGAGGACGGAATTTATTTTTAAGTTGTGGAGAGTTGTGAGACTCGTCTCACAGTATCAGTATTTATATACGGATACGTATTTTGTAGTATATTTTGTATTTTCTTGGTTTTCGTAATGCTTTAAAAAATTTCCTAACTTATAGATTTTCTCCTTGGCCGGCATACTGCCAATGTACCGGAGTATACCGACGGCATACCGTCCAGACAGATTTTCCATATTTTAGATATTTTTGATTTCAGATATTTTCATGAATAGTGTTTCCGATATTTTAATGAATAGTATTTTAGATATTTTGATGAATAGTATTTAGATATTTTTATGAATAGTGTAGATGCACACTATTATCCAATGGATATTTGGTTTTGTTTGAATGGCCATGATTGACTTAGATTTTGACATGGATCACGATCCGACGGCTAAGATTAATTCCCCCTTCTATATATACCATTTCACTTTCTCTCTCCTCTCTCTTTTCATTCTTTTCACTCTCTCTTCATTTCTTCTTCCCTTCTCTCCCCCTTGGAGCTTGCCAAGAGCTTGGACTTGAGGCCTTGGGTGTGGTGTCTAACCCCCTAGGAGGAGGAGTAGAAGGTTAGGCTTGGAGCTTAACCTAGGCAAGTACATCTTGCCAAATCCATGAACCATATTGTTTTGTTGTCATTTTTGTTTTCCTTGGTATTAAATGCTTAGAATTTTCTTAAACTCATTTTGTTAAATATGTTTTCCTTATGATTCTCGTATATATGCATGTTTCCAAATTTTGTTTAAGCAAGGTTTTGATTTTCTGTTAAAACCCAAAATGGACTTAGTAGAAAACTTGGTATCAAGAGTGATACTAGTGTTACCATCATGGATCTTGATCACATATACATATATGAGGCCCTCACATAGTTTGTATATCATAGATTTTGAGTTTGGTGGCAATCGGAACCCGTTTCGGTGTCCCGAGAACCTCTGTTTGGGAGTATTTTGAGATATTGATCTATTAAATATTTTGATTTGTGAAAACTAATACTCCCATGTTGTAGGGAATTAAATTTCATGCGATTTTGATTTTTGAAAATTCGAATTTCGATTTAAAACGAAGTTTTTATGGCCGAAACAAGTTTTGAGTCTTCAAGAATCAACTTTCTGTGACGGTTCGGAAAATCCGTCGGAAATCCGCAGAAATCCGTCGGAAAATCCGAACTTGCACCACAAAACTTGCTGTAACACTCCGAAAAATCCGCCGAAAATCCGCAGTAATCCGCCGGATAATCTGTTTTATGCTGTTTTAGTCTATTTTTGCCCGTTTCTGCCCGTTTTTGACTATTTTTGATATTTTCTTCGATTGTAATGATTTCTTAACATGATTAGATGATCTTGCATAGTTAGAGAATGATTGTACATCCTATATACACTTGACACTAGCACATGTTCAATCATTTTTCTATGAAATGTACTTAGCTTTAATTATTGTTTTCCACATGCCATGATATGTCTTTGATAGATTCTTTCTTACAAGCTATGATAATTGTTACATGTCTTCTTTGCTTACATGATAGTGGCCCGTCGTGGCGCACTCTTCTTACATGTCTTCTTTGCTTATTAGATAGTGACCCGTCGTGGTGTACTCTTGTACATGTCTTTCTTTGCTTACATGATAGTGGCATGTCATGGCGCACTCTTGATTCCAGTACACGTCTTGCTCCTTGATTGTGGCTCGTCGTAGCGCACTCCTGGCTTCTTGTTTATTATATTTTCTTGTTGTGGCTTGTTATGGTGCACAATCTTGCTTGTCTTGTCCAGTCTTGCATGTCTCATGTCTAGGATGGATTCTGCGGAATGCCACACCTAGAATCCAACAAGAAAATGTTAAGGACTAAACAACTAGCTTGATTACTTAGATCATTGAGAATTTTCCAGTTACCTGTTGCCCCTTTGGTCTTGGCATTATATATATACATGGGATTTGGAGCTATCTGTCATGATGAGCACTCTTCCAGCACACCGTCGAGTGGGGCACCTCTTTAGGACACATGTATCTTACTGCAGTGTGTCTGCTATACTTATTTTCTTTTTGGCTTGGACCATTCAGGTAGTAGCAGGCAGGTGCTGGACTTGGAATTCTCAGACTTGCATTTATTAGTAATTAGGATTGTGACAACCCTAGTTAGCTAAAGTATCATGCCGTAATCATTGCTTGGCCGTGATTGATGGATGGAGTCCTTTCTTGTCTAGTCTAGTCTTGCTCCAGTTTATCTTATTGTAGTACTTAGCTTCCTGTCATTCCTTACATGCTATTCTTCCTACTACATGCTCGGCTTCACCATATGCTCACATGTTCCAGTTATCTTACATATTCCAGTTATCTTACATGCTCACATGTTCCAGTTCTTACATGCTCACATGCTCCAGTTACCTAACATGCTCACATGCTCCAGTTACCTAACATGCTCACATGTTCCGGCTACTTAACATGCTCACATGTCTAGTTTATCTTTCATGTTCACATGCTTCATTTTTCTCACATGTACACAGTTTACATTACGTCACATGTCCTTTACTTTATGCTACATATCGCTTTACTTATTGTCCTTCTATTCTTGGGATAAGTGCATTGGTAGTGCACGAGTCTCGATTAGTACTTACTTATCTCTCTCTCTATCCATTGCTATGATTTGCATGCTGGTTTTAGTTCATAGTTTGGCTTCCTTTGTGGTACTTGCTATTGGGGGTCTGACCCTACTGGTTTTGCATTGACCATATCTGATAGAGGAGCCCGGAGGATCTTCCGTACCTTTCACTCGTTGGTGATTACCCAGAGCACCAGAGTACCTTAGTGGATTTTCTATTTCATTCTTCCACTAGTTATGTACATTATTCTTTTGTGGCGTTTAGCCTCCGAGCACGTGTTTAGCTCGTATTTTGGACTTGACATTTAGCCTATGGGCCAGAACATGATTTGCGTATTCTAGACTATAGCTAGAGCTTATCATGTATGACTATTACTCTTACTAGTCTTCACTGTGTATTACTAGCTTCATGATCATTGATATATGATAGTTTGGGACGCTTTACTATTTTATATTCCAGTTGATCTTACTTCTTGTACATTGTTTACTGCCTGTGATTGAGATACCTAGGATTGCTTGACCTAGGATCGACTGTTGGCTTGTAGTAGTAACCCCCATCTATACAGCTTATACGTTATTTCGGAGTACTGAAGTACTTTGGTATACGTAGCTGGCCTGGTCCGTCCCTACTTGCCAGTATTCTGGTTCTGGGGCGTGACACATTTACCGAATAGTATACGGATCCGGATATAGCACGTCATGACGCGGGATTCCCTAAGAGGGGAGCAAGTCCTCTTCAGGAATCAGCGTCAATACAAGTACAAGAATCAAGGCCAAGCAAGTACCAGTATCCCAAAAAATCCAGGAATGACATCTCATGACAGGAATCCGACAATACTAGTCCGTGCACCAATGTGTCGAGAATCAAGTAAACACTATAACTGAACTGGTAGAGAAGATATCAAAATAAGTAACTGCTATCAGAGAATGTACTCGCCTGCTGTCCTGAGCTGTACGGTATATCAATGCTCAGAGTGGTAATCAGAAACCTAAAGATGAGATATTGCATGTTAATTTAGGTTTAACAAAGTTGAGAATAATTTATAATGAATGATATGAAATCTAGGTCAAACTAGGTCTCACTGAGTCATACTAAGTCCTGTCAAGTCAATCTAGGTCAAATCAAGTTATATCAAGTCAATCTAAGTCAGACTAAGTCAACTCTAGGTCATACCAGTCATAGCAAATCAAAACAAGTCGAAGCAAGTCAAACGGGGTCAAGAGTTGGCCTACAGTTGACTTTTAGTCAACCGGTCAACCCTGGTCAACTCTAGGTCAACCCTAGGTCAAACTGGTCAAATGTTGACCAACAGTTGACTTTTGGTCAACTGGTCAACTCTAGTTTGGATTTGGTCAAATTTAGACAAAGTGTTGACTCATCGTTGACTTTTGGGTAAAAAGTCAACTCTGGGTCAACCGAGCCAAAATCGGTTCAAATATGACGTTTGTAGGGTGTACCTAACAAGTCACCTAAGTTTCAAGTCAAACCGAATACCCGTATCCCGTATTTTGAATTTACCCGATTATCCTTTAATACACATACCCTTAAACCACTCTAACATTGACGCCAAGTGGCCTTCCCTTAGGAATTTCACTCCCGGCTTCCTAGGGTAGTAGGATACTAGCCGATACAACCATTACCTACCAAGTTCTCTAGGTAGAGTGGACATCCAGTCTATCTTACGGTCCATATTGGTTGTTTACCCGTTATCTTGAGTATCTCAAGATATTCAATGATATCGCGTGATACTCTTCTCCAATTCTCAAACGGAATCCCGATTTCAACCTAGGAGCCTACCCACAAACTCTATTTTATACTAACTAAGTCCCCTCCAAGTTTGGATGCGTTCCGACGCTCCTAACTCAAAATCTCTCCTTCACTTGATTCTAATTCACTCACTCAATCTCACTTTTCACTCCCACTTAGGACTAGTTTTAGGGGCTAGTTTAGTGGGTTAAATAGGTGTATATATAGAGTATATATATGTATATATATATAGGTATATAGGTGGGTGAATTGGGGGTCAAATGGGGGGTGCTAGGCTGCTGCTGCTGCCTGCTGCTGCTAATGCAGCTGCTGCTGTGGGAGGGGGGGGGGCAGCAATTCCTTGGCCCCCCTTGCTGCTGTTGGTTGCTCTCCTTTCCCCCATTCCTTCTCACACTCTTATTTCCTTCTATTCTCCTCTCTAATCCTCTCTAAATCCCTCTCTAAACTCTCCCTCTCTATATATAAACACTCATACATATTCTCATTCTCCCCTCTCTATATATATAAACACACACACACTAATATATAGAGACACACATATATATATATATATACACACACATATATATACACATGAACACACACACACATATATATATATATATATATATATATATATATATATATATATATATATATATATATATATATATATATATATATATAGACACACTCTCATATGTATACATATACAGACACACACACACACACACACACACACACACTAACACAAATAAATTTAGGAGTACCTAAACCACTTAGATGCAAATCTAATTATTCTAGAAGTGTCCAAATTTGGGGGAAACTCAAGGACACAATCACAAATCACAACTTCTCCTAGGACACACCAAACGGACTCAAACTTGACACGAAGAGGGACACAGCCTTGGAAATAAATCCTACGGGATCCAATCTAGTTATTATGATGAAAAGAAAGAATTAGAGAATAGGTTGTACCTATCGGGAGATGGATTCCCAATAGAAAATTCCTCCGACACGGCTCCGACACAATAAATTGTCTAGGACACAACTCTTCACTTCTTGCTCCCAAAAGCTTGGAGAATCACTACTTGGGATTGAGGAAGAGATCGATGGAAGAAAAATGGGAAGAAAAGCTTATTTTGGAGATCAAATCTAAGGATTTCTATTCCTTCTTTTTGAAAGAAACTTGGAGAAGAAGAAGATGGTGAGATTTTGAAGTGGGAAGAAGAAGAATGGGGGAAGGGGTGGCCGGCCCTATGTGGAAGGGTTGGGGCACTTGCAATTTACAAGTTTGCCCCTCCCTTGCTTCCTAGCTAAGTTATCATCCTAATTTCGTTTTGGGAGTTAGTTTAGACTAAATAAAAATCATACTTAAGCCTAAACACTCATGGGGGACTAGTCCAAACTCCTAAACCTAAATGTTAAGTATGGTGGGCCATGGCTAATTAATGTGTTAAATACAACTCAAGTCGAAATTCCCCGGAGTCCCGAATTAAGTCGGAATGCGATGAAATTCGAACCCGACTCCTATAATCATTAAATATTAATATTCATGAAATAAAATTCCCAAAAATATTTTAAAATGGAAAATTACCATTTTACCCCTATCTTGGAAAAGTGAGGGTGACACTGACAGTCCTAATTGAAACAGAGACCAAGTCAACATATCATATCTCATAAATTTAGTCAAAAACATTGGACTGCCAACATGGTGGCAGTCCTTGCTTCATGTGGGACTGTCCATTTGCTGACAGTCCTGAATGGATGTGTATCAAAATTCTCATACAGAGAATTATGAGTTGGACTGCCAACATTGTGGCAGTCTTTGCTTCATGTTGGACTGCCCAATTACTAGCAGACCATCTTTTACAATGGACTGCAGGACAGCTGGCAGTCCAACTTTCTCAAATGACTGTCCGACTGCCTGCAGTTCTGTCCGTCTCGTGTCCGACTGTTGGCCAGAACAACGAACATAAATCCTAAATTCGTTCTAGGGTTCGAATTTCACGCCAAAAACAGAACTGGTAACATGCTTAAACAGAAAGGCAACAGCCAAACTCGATCTATAAGCAGCATGTTTAGTGCCTTCTTTTGCAACAATTGTTTCTCTAAGTAATCTGATGGCTTCAAGTAAAACAGAACCGGTAACAGGCTTACCCACTAAGAAGTTCTCAACATTCCTTACCTTGATGGAATGCTTATTACCATAAGCACCGAAAGCCAATCTTAGATCATCTAAAACAAGTTCACCTGATGTTTCATGTAAAGATGTCTGACCTAAGAAAACAGCATTGAGATAAGACACGGCGTTTCCAAGAGGTCGAGGAGATGCTTGATACGTTTCAAATAGAAAATTCGGTCCTAATTGAAACAGAGACCAAGTCAACATATCATATCTCATAAATTCAGTCAAAAATATTGGACTGCCAACATGGTGGCAGTCCTCATTTGCTGGCAGTCCTGAATGAATGTGTATCAAAATTCTTATACAGAGAATTATGAGTTGGACTGCCAACATTGTGGCAGTCTTTACTTCATATTGGACTGCCCAATTACTGGCAGTCCACCTTTTACAATAGACTGCAGGACAGCTGGCCTGTCCGTCTCGTGCCCGACTGTTGGCCAGAACGACGAATATAAATCCTAAATTCGTTATAGGGTTCGAATTTCACGCCAAAAATTGGTCTTATTGTGTTCGAATGATAAAAAAATGAACCCTAAATTCGTTCTAACCTATTTTAGAAAACTATTTTGATAATTACCAAAGATTCAATAAATTTTAAACGAAAATATAGCAAAAATATATCAAAACATATCTAGATTGTGATGTAGGTTTGGGCTTGGGTGCCATTACTTGAAATTGCATGAATGAAAAAGGAATTTAGGGTTTAGTAATTTGGGTTTGGAGTTATGGAAAAGAGGAATATAGTTTAGGTTTCAGGAAAAGAGAAGAGAGAGAAAATATTTGATAAAATGAATTGTTAGAAAAGGTTTGGTGGGTGGGGAGGGGGGGGGGGGGGGGGTGGGGGGTGGGGGAGGGGGAGGGAGGGAGGGGCTGCCCCCAAGCAACATGTGGGCAGCCCCCAGCAAAAGCTCAACCTTCTTGGGCTGCCCCCAAATAAGGGTTGTCCCCAAATAAATTTGGTGGTGCCCTTAGAAAAAATCTTGAAATAATTGCTGAATCAATTGGTATATTGAAGAATCATTTGTTTGACATAAAAGCATGAATTTAGAATATTGAGAATAGTCATTTTAGATATTCATTTTTGGAAGACTCAAATGCGGCCCAATCTATAAGCCCCACGTGTCGCAATCTCGTTAGGAAATCAGTCCGGGTCGAATTCCATTCCCAAATTAGCCCGAACCGGCCCGCCCCAGTAAGGACATTAGCACATTATCTACAGAAACAACAGAGCCCCACGTGTTCCACGAGCGGGTCCCCACATAGCTTCGTAAAGGAGTGCATCGGTACGGTTACCGCTGGATCCCTACAGTCCACAAAGGCACAAAACCGGAGAGCGGTGACCAGAACCATCCGTAGATCGTCATCCCAAACAGAGAGTTTCACTCCTTAACGGGTCCGGCACCCGGATCCGATAGCAGGACCGCAGGGGCGTGTTCGTAATTTATGGGCTGCGTTGATGAATGTTTGATGATACCTATAAAATTGGAGAGAGAGAAAGAGACATGTCTCGAAATCTATAGATGGTGTCATCATCCCCTCCTAATATTTTCCAGCTACTGTTAGGTGACTATTTCATCGTCATATTCTCTCTCCTCGTTTTTTTCTTCTATTTATTATTATTATTATTTTTTATTTTGATTTTTGTGTGGAAATTTGGGGCAATAAACTAAGAATCGCGTTCGATCTGTTCTCGATTTGGTCGCTCTCAAATCCCTCAAGAAGTACCTTTGATTTTGCGGTTGATTTCATTTCTAATTTTCTGTTCCTATTAATGTGAAATTATTCATTAATTTGCGTTATTCAGTTGATTTGTTTGAAATTGGGATGGAAAAGCTTCGATCATGACGGCATTTGGTAGTTTTTTTTATTAAAATTTGTCGATTTTTGGTTCATTTCATGAGAATTTGCTTTGAATTCTGTTATTAATGTACGCTCGAACATTAGGATGTTCTTAGGGCATAATACTTCCTTCTATTTAGAGACATTTTTGTTGCAAAGCTCTTATTTTTTCATGTTTTGCTGGTTTGATCTGCTGCGAATTAAATTTGTAGATGGAAAATTCGAATATTTGGCTAATTAGTTTCTTTTTTTTTCCCTTCGTTACTATGATAGAATCCGAAGCGCCATCTCGTAGAACTCAAGCTTACGAGCTAGGGTTTCCGTTAGCGCCCTTTTTCTTCCCCAAATCAAGATGAATGTGGTGGGTAAAGTGGGGAGCTTGATAACCCAAGGTGTGTATTCCGTCGCGACGCCTTTCCACCCCTTCGGAGGCGCTGTAGATATCATCGTCGTAGAGCAAGAAGATGGCACGTATCGCAGCACTCCGTGGTACGTTCGGTTTGGAAAGTTCCAAGGTTTCATGAAGAGCACCGACAAGCTTGTCAGTATCAGTGTCAACGGCGTCGAAGCCAACTTCCAGATGTATCTCGACCATTCGGGCCAGGCCTACTTCATGCGAGAAGTTGACCTTAGAAGCAACGACACGGAGTCCGCCGGTCGATTGTCTAATGCGTCTAACCCTATCGAATCGAATCAAAATGATGCTGCCGGTGATGGTGCTGCAGTGCACGAGACTATCTATGAGGGGGGAGTCGAAGAGGGTGACCACTCGTATAGGCGGGCATGTTCCATGCCTCCTAGCTTTGGTAGCTATGGCTACGGAGATTTGGAAGAGGTGGAGGATATGGTTCAATCTTCGAATGACTCCAATTCTGAGATGGTTCTGGTCAGTGTGGATGGGCATGTCCTCACCGCACCAATCTCATCAGATGAACAGAACTCGGATAATGTGCAATCAAGTAATCCCAAGTTCCACCTGGGCCCTGTTGAAGGCGCCGGTGAAAATTTCGATGGTTTATTTGCCGACTTGGATGCAGCTTCATTCAACGATATCGACATTAGTGGGCATCAGTTAGTAGGTACTACAGATGGGAAAAGAGTTACATTCTATGACCAGGATGATCGCAGAAGTAGTTGTGGCGATTCAAAGGATATTGATGCTCTGGTTTCGGGCTGTGATGAAGCCTCTCAGAAATTTGGTCATGGTGATAGGCATAGCAGTTCAGAGGATATTCGTGTAGGCAAGAGGAACGATGATTTGTTCAAGAGCTGTTTGGACTTGACATTGCACAACCACGAGGGTGAATCACATGATTTGGTCTTAGACCAGCAAGATAAACTTGAATCTTCACCAAAAATTTCTCATTTCAGTGAAATGACAGTAGAGGTCAAATCAAAAGAGTGTGAGTCAATCGATAAACCTGATGAGTTGAAAACTGTATGCACATCAATGAAGGATTCGGAAAACAATATCTCTGTTGGTTCCAATCAGGAAGTCATTCTGGTTGCATCAGATTTAACCCCTTGTACTTCTGATTTGCCCTGCTCTGAGGGATTCCCAACCATGGATCATGCAGATGATTCATCTGAAAAGATCCTAGCCATAGAAGATGCAGAAGCCATAGCCACTTCCACAGATTTGGTTAGTAGTGATATGCATCAGATGGATAATATGTCTGTGAGGTCTACCAATGAAGGTGAATGCAGTCAAACTGAGGAACCTGGACAGCAGAGGAGTTCCGTTGGGCTGGGTATAGGCATGCAACTCTCTCCATACCTGGATATTTCCTGGCTTTAATTTGTTGCAGCTAATGAATATGTCTTCTATGTTGTCACTCCTTTTTATTTTATTTTATTTTATTTTATTTTAACAGGCTTCGAGATTTCACTCTGTGCAAACTTACTACGTGCTGGTATGGGGCATAGCTCAGCTAAAGAAGCATTTGAAGCCCATCGTATTTCTGAGGAGAAGTTCAAGGCTTCTGGTCCATCCATCGTTAAGGATGCGAACCTTATAGTACGATTCGAAGAGAGGTACTTTCCTTGGGATAAGGCTGCTTATATCGTTCTAGGGAAGGCTTCCTTTGGGTCAGATTTTTCTGGGGATCTGAAGGATTGGATTCCTGTAGAAAATGAGGAAACAAAGGCTAGAGAAGATGCATTTGGGGTGTCACCTTCTACTAGTCGTAGATGGAGACTGTGGCCAAATCCATTCAGGAGGGCTGTATCTCTTGAGCATAGTAATAGCAACTCTTCAAGCGAGGAGTTTTTTGTTGATTCAGAATCAGGCTTGGAGAGTCCAAATGCTGAAGTGACCTCAAATGCTAAGAATCATCAGTCACCACGCAAGCACTTACTGCGGACATATATTCCAACCACTGAGCAGATTGCATCTTTGAATCTGAAGGATGGTCAAAATATCATAGCCTTTAGTTTTTTCACAAGAGTTCTAGGGAAGCAAGAGGTTGGATCTCACTTTTGTGGCTGATTGACTACCAACCTCCCCGTTATATTATCTGATTATGCTGTTCCACAGGTGGATGCTCATATATATTTGTGGAAGTGGAATGCACGGATAGTCATATCTGATGTCGATGGGACAATTACCAAGTAAGTCTTTATGGTAAAAGAGACATCTTGCTTTTTAACTGATTCGAAAAGGAATTACCTATTGATATCATAACCTTTTGGCTTGATTCCTAGCTATTTAGGCACTAGTTTCTGATGTTCCCTATGACCAAAACTTGAGGGACCTAGAACAGGCATATACAATTTTTTTTTAATACTTCAAATTAAATTTGAGGTTTGAGAAGGTGGAAATAGGCTTTGAACTTGTACTTTGAGATGCGTATGCATGTTTGGTTATAAATCAACCGTAACGTTATTACTGATTTTCTATAGTTTCTTTGGTTAGCAACTAGGAAGGCTCTCCATAAATTAGGGTCATTTTATACCAGACAAGTGTTGGACACGTACTGGACACTCCAAAATACACTAGGACACCAAAATAGGTGTCACGTCCATCTCGCTGTGTGCTTACTGTTTCGTGTCTCATTGATGTCCTGCAACATAGTTTAGCAACTATTTAAGTTTTTCTTATAGATATACTTTTCGCATTACTGGTGGATACTTTCCTGGACATGAAGGCAAGTTGTACATGAATGTTCATCAGGATCACTGGTCCAAAAAGAGGAAAACAATCACATTGGTCAGACAATACATCAAAAGCTATTCTGAGACATCCTAATATATTTTGTTAATTATAGTGTTCAATTTGATGTGTCTGTTCATGGAGTTGTCCTTTCTTTTCGCTTTCCTGCTTGTGCTATAGAGATGGATGCATTTCCCTATAGCACATAGTTTCATCTCACATCTTCGTCTAGATTCTTTTCATGTCTACGGGAACTTGGATGGTGCTCATGGTTGCATTAGCTTAAATTTCATGACAAAAAAGTAGGTCTATTTATCCAGGTTATATGGTGAGGCCCTCTCTTGCTCATAACTACCATGGCGGAGATTTTGACACTAACATAGATTGTTAATGTTAGTGTGATCCTTTCATTAGAATTTTATCAATTCTGTCCTGGATCTTCTCGTAAAATTCTCGTAAAATTAAAACTGTATACTTATAAGAGGCGAGTTACTGTTTATGTGAGTAAAATTAGCATGTTAATACTGTCATACATGATATACCAATCAATCAACATTCCTAGTGGACATTTAATATTTCAAACAAAAATCCAGGTTATATGGTGAGGCCCTCTCTTGCTCATAACTACCATGGCAGAAATTTTGACACTAACATAGATTGTTCATGTTAGGGTGAGCCCTTAATTCTGTTCTGGATCTTCTCGTAAAATTAAACCTGTAAACTTGATATGAGGCAAGTTACAGTTTCTGTGAGTAAAATTAGCATGTTAATACTGTCATACATGATATACCAATCAATCAACATTCCTAGTGGACATTTAATAATTCAAACAAAAATCTATCTGATTTACAAATGTGAACCATCAATATCTCTAAGGCTGACAGTTTTCCCTATTGTTGTTAGGGCTAATGTTATTAGTGTATATATTTTCTTAATAGAGATGGAGAGCCCATTTCTTGACTTGTTCATTTAAGGCCCTACTTCTACTTTTCGTAATCCTTCAAAACAGGTCTTGTAAGAGGTACAGATATCCCATTTATTACTTTTACCATCTCCAAGTACTTGGTTAGGGCATTACTCTGGAACTAAGATTGCTTTATTTAGTATATTAAAGTGAGTTTGATTGTACTTCCTCTTTACTCTAATGGAACCTTTTCTGCACAGAGATTTAGTTAAACAATTTATTTTCTCCTCCTTTGCATCCAAGGTGGTTCCCTGCCTTTTGATTAATGAGCAATCTTTCCTATGCAGTTGAAAGTTGATGTTGTAGGCCATTTAATTGTTTCTTCATATAAGAATAAAATTTATCATGGAATCTTTTCTGTTTATCATAGGTCTGATGTCCTAGGTCAGGTCATGCCTCTGGTTGGAAAAGATTGGACTCAATGTGGAGTAGCAGGACTTTTTTCTGCAATAAAGGTATACCATTATGTTTAACCATTTGAATATTGTGTATCCATTGGATATAAACACAATTTTCCTCACGTGTTTTCAATTTCATTTTCAAGTTTTTATTTTTAATGTATTGAAAGGTCTGCCTAAGTTAAGATTTTCTCATTGTCTACAATGTATCGGCTTTATTGTTTGTCTTTAAAGTTGATACAAGTAATGAAATTGGGAGTTTGTCTCTTTGAGGTAGGATTTTTTGCTTTTCAAATAATCCCCCCTTTATCTTATAATGTCTGCTTACAACCTCATGAGGAACTGGAAATTTCTTAGTAGCTATGAGGTTTTGAGTGTTCATTTTCAAACAACAAAAGTAGAAGTAAAAACAGCCTTAGTCTGGGAATCTACAAAGGCAGTCCTATTTGTGCGCTTCATACTATGGAGGTGCCAACAGAGTAACATAATGGATGTTTATCATTGATCATTATGGCAGTTATTTGATGTGGTTTTGATTTTATCTATAGGATAGAAACTTGAGTAAACTGCATTCCACATTTTATCAAGTCGAAGCCATCTTAATTTTATAGATAATTTGAGCATCAATACTTCAAAGAGTTTTTCTTAGATGTCCTTTTTTTTGACATGATTAGTGTTTTATCTTGCTTGCATTCCATATACCAACTGTTTTTTTGAATTAAATGAGATAATAGTTTCCTGGTTAATCTTAAATTAGTTTGATCTATTATTTTCATTCCAACTTGCCTGGAAGTTTTTCTTGATTGTTGTTTCTATTGTTCAAACAACATGGAGTTGAAGCTCTACGGAGATGCTTGTTGTGGCTCTTGAGTCTTGAAACTTCTGACCAGTATTCTTTCTACTGTGAGGTTGCTGACGAATCCAAACCGCTTCTTATCAGGAAAATGGCTACCAGTTACTGTTCTTGAGTGCACGAGCAATTGTCCAAGCATATCTTACTAGAAGCTTTCTCCTAAATCTGAAGCAGGTATTTAATTTCTTCTTTTCTTTGCATGTCGTCAGTTGTATAATGCAAAGACCTGCAGTTCATCCAGAACTTTCTAGAAGAAATCATTAAATATCCGAGCCCCTTGGTTATTCTGCTTAAAGCACTTGGATAATTATGTCAGGTGTAATATGGTTATGCTGATGCAGGCTTTGAGCTCTTTCCATGATGATTCTTATCTTAGTGGTTTTTGTTGGGAAACAACAGCGAATTAATCGACACTAAGTATCCTACCAGTTTACTGTTGGTTTTCTAAATAGCCAGATTAGCCTGGCATTTGTTGCCATTAATTTTTGCTTTCATTGCGGTTGTCTTTCAATCTTTGATAGATCCATTATGCAAAATCAATGAACATCTTTTGACTTTTTTCAGGATGGGAAAGCACTGCCTAGTGGGCCTGTTGTTATTTCACCTGATGGCTTGTTCCCTTCGCTGTACAGAGAAGGTAATATGTTGAATGTAGCGAATTTCAGGATCTCAACAGTTAGCTTAATCTGATTTTTGAAATGTTCTTTTTTAATATCAAAGAGCTCATGACTTTTGTATATTTGCAATAAATAAAGAGCTTATGTCTCAGGTCCATTTGCTTGTTCATTAGACTTGATGCATGTAATAAAAGTATCTTATTTTTATTTTCTGCAACCAATTCTCAACATTGATTGCCTTTTCATTTTATATTGAACCCCTTGTTAAAGTTAACATGCTGCTTATATTATTTGTCCACTTAATAAAGAATGTCGCTAGAATCCAACTAATGTGAAGTTTCATGTGAAACATCCTACACATATTTTGTAGGATGTGGAAACTAAAATATGCCAATGTGGGATATGAAAATAGAAGTGAGGTATGAACACCAGATATATGGTCTGGGAAAAATATTGGAAATGCAAAAAGTTAACACCTTAATATAGAATCATTTAAGGAAAGGAGGTAATATGCTTTTGGAGCTTATGGAAATCTTGTAAAGAAAAAGGCGATGATACTTATGGAGGACCGCTAGCGGATCCAGGATTATAATTCACTGGGGGCACAATTATAAGGAGTTCGGATACAACGCCTTAATTTTTTTTTTTGAAGTATAATAATATATTTAAAAAAAATCACTCCCCCCCCCCCCCCCCCCCGTGCCTCCCATGTAGATCCGTCAGTGTGGAGGACCGTGCATGGTACAAACCAAGGTTCACAGTATCGGTATTGGAATTGTGTTTGGACGTTTCTTACGAGTATCATTAATGGCAGTTTCGGTACTTTTGGCGGTTTTCGGATCGGAGGTTCATAGTTCTTTGTTTCGGAAGCCATTTTTTAAAAATAATTTAAATAATTCAGAAATTCTAGAGAATTATTTGATATATTTAGGTATAATTTTGTGTTGTTTGTTGTTTCTCTTTAGCTTTAAACGGAAATTGGAATAATATTCAACATTGATAAATCGTTTACCCGTAATTTATACTATTACTTATTACTTTTTTTTATAGACAAAATACATCAATGTCGGTTTCAGCCAATATTTCTTTTTTCTTTTTAGCTTTCTTTTAACTATTTCTTAACATATTCGATTGGGAAAGATAGCCCCAATGTTGGTATCGGCCAGTATCAGTAAGAGTCAGATTCCAAGACCAATACGATATGGCCAATATGTATCAGTATCAGCTGATACTGCGAACTATGGTACAAACGTGACACTGTTAGATGTGAATAAAGGTAGCTTTCAGGGACTTTAAGGGTACCTATGAGATATTACTAGGATACTATGTACGTAACTGTTGTCAGTATGTTAGCAGCGTTTTTTGGAAAGTTTCAAAAGACCTAAGAAGCTATGTAAATATGTAATATGAAACTATTGAGGAACTCCTAGAATACACGAATGAAGCTATTTCAATGCGCTGTAGATTCAGATATTGAATTTTGTTTGTTAACATGGTTACTAGTCTAGTATTCTGACATTTTCACATTTATGTACTTATGATTCATTCCGCAACAATTTGTAAATCATTCTCTACTTGACTAAGTTGGAAATATAGTAATAAAATGACAACTTGTCTATATAAAGGCCAAGTTACTTTCAAGAACAAGCTTGATAGTCAAAAGCTTAAAATAGAAAATGCCAGTAATTACATCAATGGGATTCAAAGCATAGTAAAGGAGTAGTTTCAGATTAGATGGTGCAACTGGTTAAGTATATATGCAATAATATTTGATATGGTAGATAAATTATGTAGCAGTTCCTTTAGTTCTTAGTATTGGATATATTATATAGGTCTTGCAGTCTATTATTGACTAGCTACTCATTAGTAGTTCATGTAGTCTCTACAACCAGTGTCCTAAAAATCTGCATGTTCGGCCGCCTAGGCGCCCCTAGGTCGAACCGAAAACCTCCTATTCTGCAGCACTAATGTGGTTGTACGGCTTGTGCGGCCATGTTCGGCCTTGTTCGACGTCTTGTGCGGATGTTCGGATTTTAAGGCTGTTTGATGTTTTTTTTATGCTTAGTTGTATTGTGGATATGTTGTTTGGATTTTAAGATTGGATTTGGATTTAGAACATTGAAATTTCAAATTTGTATTATGGATATAGTGATTTCTTTATTGTGTTTCATTATGAAATACGGTTGATGATGTCATCATGATAATGATAGAATACTTGTTGAGGATTTCTTTATGAAGTGTGTTTCATTATGATATAACACTATATAAGCTGTTTCAAGGGAGTAGAAGACAAAAAAGCTTGATACATGTTTGGCTCCTAGGTGCTAGGCTTCCCTCCTCTGCACCGAATCCACATAGCGAATTTTAGAACATCGTTTACAACTATTTTGAAGCAGGACAAGACCAAGGGGAAAAACCCTAGATGGGTCGACTCACAATTAAACAATTTGAGATTTGCGGAAGTCTACTTATAAAGCAAAGATTAATAATCTGACCACATATACCCCTAATATATTTTTTTTTCTTTTCATGTATTTTTTTTATAACCTAACAGATTGTGAATAAACAGTTGATAAGAAAGTAAAGGTACGGGTTTACCAAAGAGTTGTAAAGACGTAATAGTTTTGATGTTCTTTAGGATGAGTATTTGGATGTGTTTGTGAGAATGATGCTTTTGATTTATCTAATTACTGAATATTGTAGATTTTTTTTATTACAATAGAGCGATGATGGAGGCCCTGACAGGAAACTGCGGATGCTGTCCTTGTGTATATGTTGGTTTCAGGTGTGACACAAAAGTAGGTCTACCTATCTACCAAGTGCCAACTAATCATCTAGATTCATGGCATGGCCCTCTCAGGCTATACATGCCAAACTAACGTTATGACACGGCCCTCTCATGCTCGTAGTTACCTTGGCTAGAAACTTGGTAAATAGACGGTTGACATCAGGTCAAGAGCCGGTCATAAAAACTTTGTCAATTCTTTTATGGAGCTTTCTTATGCTCCATAGGCAATCCTATTATGATGGGAGAAGGCTGGGATGACGAAGATCAAGATTTGTATTTCCAGACTTGTATATTTTATTTTCAAGAAAAAATCTTGTGCATTACCTTAAATAAAATAATTGAAAATGGAATTGTTTTGATACTTCTGTTAACCTTCCAAGGCTTTCGCTTATATTTGTTTGTGAAATTAGTTGGCTTATGTGGTATGTTGCCTTCCAGTATCTTAGGAAAGTCATGACCAGCTTTTTCAATAGTTATTCAAACATTTGGCATTATGTTGTTAACGTCACTTAAAAATTTGTACCATTAACAGTTAGGTTATTACTTGAGCTATTTATTCATCTGGCATTACAATTGTTAGCTTTCAGTTTCCTGACTGGTTCTGTTTGCCTTATTACAGTTATACGCAGAGCACCTCATGAGTTTAAAATTGCATGTTTGGAGGTAATTACTTAACATACCATATTTTTCATGGACAAGTTAGGTTATTTAGCTGAGTATATGTTTCTGGTACCATTTTCTTGTTGAACTCTTAAACAATATACTGAAGGGTTCTAATGTTTAAGGGGGTATCTGGGATCTTGGATGCCTTGCATGCAATGCAAGTTTGGCATACAACTGACCATATGGCTGATCTTCTCAGAATCCTCAGCGAGAGATGGGGTTCTGCTAAATGTAATTCTGCGCAAACATAGCACGACTGGCATAAGAACCACTTGATTACATACATAGGTGTCTGCTAGGAATTTAAATTTCAGTGTTGCCAAAGTATCTCGTTTTAGAGTAGACGAGGGCTGAAGTAGAACATATATATAGGATGCCTGGCATAAAGATGAATGACTCACTGTGCAACCACTTGCCACTGCCGCACCCATCATCAGCTTGTATCATTCATTTTCCACCAGATTTTCTTGTTACTTCAAGTATGCAGTGACTTCAAAATTCAATTATAGGAATGCTGACAGGTGGGATTTGTATAATATAGTAACACATGTATTCTAGATGGGAATGGAGAATTACCATCCCCTTGATTTAGAGGCCCTTATCATGGAACATATATATAGGATGTTGCCAAAGTACGAATGACACATAGGTGTCTGCTAGGAATTTAAATTTCAATGTTGCCAAAGTATCTCGTTTTGAAGTAGACGAAGGCTGAAGTAGAACATATATATATAGGATGCCTGGCATAAAGATGAATGACTCACTGTGCAACCACTTGCCAGTGCCGCACCCATCATCAGCTTGTATCATTCATTTTCCACCAGATTTTCTTGTTACTTCAAGTATGCAGTGACTTCAAAATTCAATTGTAGGAATGCTGACAGGTGGGATTTGTATAATACAGTAACAAATGTATTCTATATGGGAATGGAGAATTACCATCCCATCGATTTAGAGGCCCTTATCCACCCATCATCAGCTTGGATTGTTCATGTTCCACCAGATTTTCTTGTTACTTTAAGAAAGGAAAAAGACTGACTCGAAATTCAACTGTAGGAAAGCTGACAGGTGGGATTTGGGTAAGATACTATAAAGGATTCTCAGCTTGGGGTTGGGAAGAAAAACTAAAACGTTAAACCAGAGGGAGGTGGTTTGAAGTTAAAATGACCTGCCATTTAACGAAAAACTCCATTAACTTATTTGCTCTTCCATTTTTGTTGCCAAACAACATAAGGAATGAAGCTTGTTTAGATAGACACTCACAATGAGCATCAGAAAAACTGGATTAACATACTGTTTTAAGGGTTTTGGTTAAACCAGCTGGAATAATAAAGTTTACCACTTGAACAACATATTTGCTGTTACCAAATGGAGCATCAAGTAGTATGAGCTCGAATCCTGAAGGGACGAGACCTTGCATCGTTCATTGGATAGAATTTGATGACTATCAGACAGCTTCACAAATAATACAAGAGCCTGTTTTTAGTCCTGACGATTTTTTTCTGGCTTGGAGTATTTGGATTTTCTTTGCAATCTACATTCCTCTGCTGTTTACATTTTTGACAGGACATCAGAGCACTTTTTCCTTCAGACTACAACCCATTTTACGCAGGATTTGGAAATCGAGATACTGATGAGCTTAGTTATAGGAAGATCGGAATACCAAAGGGAAAAATATTTATAATCAACCCTAAGGTATTTATCTTCCATTTAATCTTTTGAATGTTGACAAGCAGTACACAACATGATCAGCTCATCCTTAGTATGTCCAAACTTGGCAGGGTGAAGTGGCAATCAATCACTGTGTAGATGTGAAGTCGTATACCTCCTTGCATACTCTGGTCAATGACATGTTCCCTCCCACATCATTAGTTGAACAGGTTTGTATTTTTGCTGCATTATATAGAAGGCTTGGATCTATAGAGTTCAGTAACATACCCGCTAGGTTTACATAACAAACGAAATAAAGTATAGGTTTACAGTAACTTGCATGCTAGTTCTTTTCTTACTTCGGCTCGAAGACTGTTATTCAAGTACCTAATAATTAGATTTAAGAGAGGACCCTACTTATTAAGAAGAAACTGTTTCCTCCCTCTGACTACAAGGTGTAAAGTTGGTCCCTACTTTTGATGGTTGTGTTAGAATGAATCTACAGTTGCATTAATGTATTTTGGTCCTCTTGACGGATCACATAATCATAGAACTTTTGTTACTTGTGAGTCCTCACTGGGGAAGAGTAGGTTCCAAACCACATACAAGGAAGAAGGCCAAAAACATATAAGAAGTTTCCGAGAAATCTTCTGTTTGTCAACACTTGCAACAACTTCAAGGCTTATCTCGCTTCTTGCATATGTGCTAACAATCCTGGATGGCTTACAGCTGACCAGGTCTGGTGTGAATTTTTTTTTGTTCTGTTTTATTGAGGGGAAAGTTGAAATAACTGCTCCATTTACGGCTGAACTACTTTTAAATGCCCTATCTTGTCAGAATTCCTCTTAACTGCCTATATGTCGACTTCCTATTCCTCAAACGGTGTTTCTTTCCCATGTTAAAAACAACATGGGAGCATCCGGTGATTATAGTATAACTAATGCCATTTTCAAAAGTTTTTTTTTTTTTGGTTGGGGGGTGGGGTGGCATGCTCCCTGTCATGCCATGCATAGGTTGAGACCATGCAGTTGGGCCTCCAAACTTACAAAAATGACACTGGTGCGTTTGGGACTTCTTTCGGAGTTGGACAAAACTTCATTTCTAACTCCAAAACACCACCAAAACCGGAGTTAGCAAAATTTAAAATCTGAAAACTCCAAAATATACCTAACTCCATGTTAACAAACTTTGCTCCCAAGCTAGGCCTAAGTGTTTAACATTGTTTGCAGGAGGATTTCAACTCTTGGAATTACTGGAAGATGCCGTTGCCAACCATTGACTGACAACACTTTGTGACACTACGGCGCAATTGCTTCAACAGCTTGAGCTGAGTTAGGAGGGGCCATTTGAAGAATTGGGGCCTTGATTCAGTCCCCCGTTGCCGGCAGGTTACCTAATTATGTTACAGTGTAATAACTAATCCGGGGCCTTGTTTCCTGTTAATGTACACTTAGTATTCTTTTCCAATTAATTCAAGGGGCAGTCTGAGCTTGTACATTATAAGATCACCAGCAAGGGGTTGTATAAGGTGGCAGGATCAGAAATCTCATTCTGTCACAGTACATATGTAGTCAGCTGTACAATAAAAGGCAGTTGTGTTCATCAATGTTACTTTTCTTGCAGACTTTTTCATATGCATAGTTTTCTTCTCTTGTTCTTCTCAGTCGTTGTCGTCTTCAACAATTACTGGGTGATTTTTTTTTTATTTTTTTTTTGGTACAAGGTTTCCAGATTAGAGATCAAATTCTGCTACAAAATGTTACTCAGTTGCACAGCAAAGATTTGCTAGTTAAACTTGATATATTTTGATATAAAGAAGAAATCTGCAGGGAATGGTTGAAGGGATGAAAGAATCATTTTATCATTTATGTATGACCAGAATATTTGACTGGTGGCTGGCTGGTGATGCCATGGGCCGGCGGCTCTCCGGGCAGAAAATATGTTGTCGGAGAAAATATATTGTCGATATGCTGTCGGTATACCTGCGGCGGCTAAAGCAGTTGTTGCATGTACCAATTATACGACCAGCCCTGCATTCCGTCTGTAACCGCTGTGTATGAAATATACATCCACATCCTTCAAATAATTAGCACTCCAAAACTAACTTGTTCTTGCGATTCTGATTCCATATGGCAAATGTTAATGATACAACAAAAATTACTATGGATAATACACTTTTGGTAGTACTAGGACTGTCAAAATTTTAGCAGTTTATGTGCCAGTCCTATGCATAACCAGGACTCCCAGTCCTTGTGCCAGCCCTATGCAGCCGTCATATGCATATCCATGTTGTCTCGTACTCTTAACATTTGCCTTCCATAGATTCGAAATGATGGTGGCCTACACGCCAGTGTTTCTGTTCGCTTATGATATTACGAAGTAAAATTTGCACGTATATATATATATATATATATATATATATATATATATATATATATATATATATATATATATATATATATATATATATATATATATATATTTATTTATTTATTTCTGATATGGTTGAAAAACACTTTAAATATTTGAATAAAAATTTATTATATATATGTTTATATTTTAGTTAGAATTTATTATATATTTGTTTATATTTTAATTATAGTTTGTTATAGATACATGTGAAGAAAAGATAGAATCGGAAGATGAGAAAAGAAGTTAATTCTTGAATTTTTACTTTTTTAACTTTTTTTAATTAATTGATTGAAAAATTACAAATGTCTTGGCTCAAAATTGGGCCGTTTCCAAGCCAACTTACAAGAATAGAGAGACTTAAATGAGTAGAGATAACATTGTTATGTGTTCATTTCAAAACATAAATTTTCATATAGGGTAAAGAATTTTACCGAGATTGTAAAAAAAGTAATAAGTTTGGTATAATTACATTTTGGGTAATGAAGCTACATTTTCGATGGCGCGGTGGGGAGTACGGACAGAGTCAAATGAAGGCGCGCCATGATTGGTGGAGTGTGGGCATGACGCGCCATGAGTAGTGGAGTGTGGTGGTGGGGCGCGCCATGAGTAGTGGAGTGTGAGTAGTGTAGTGAGTAGTGGAGTGTGCTGGTGGGGTGGAGTGTGGGGGCGCGCCATGAGTTGTGGAGTGTGGTGGGCGCGCCATGAGTAGTGGAGTGTGGTGGGGGCCATGTGTGAAGGGCGCGCCATGAGTAGTGAAGTGTGGTGGGGGCCATGTGTGAAGGGAAAGGCCATCAATGATGGCGTGTGCGGCAAAGACCGGTCTTGGAAAAGGAATAAAGCGGGATATGTCATCAATGATGGCGTGCGGGGTGGTCTTCGAGATATGCACTGATGGCGCGCGGCAATCTTCGAGATATGCCATCAGTGATGGCGCACGGCCTTTCAAATTGGCGTGCGGTTTTGAATTAGCCGAGAAAGCTGGAGCCTGCGCCATCATTGATGGCGCGTCTGTGCTCCGCGTCCCCACACGCCACGAGAATTGTCGCTTCGTTACCTAAATTGCAATTTCCACAAACTTATTACTTTTTTTACGATTTCGTTAAAATTCTTTACAAAATTTCTGTTTTCAAAAATAAAACCATTCCTATTCTTCGTCGGCTTCTTCCGTCAAACTCGTTCCTTTCCTTCTCCCCTAATGAAAGCAAAAGCGCAGAGATCCGAAATCCACGGCTACGGGAAACAAACAGCAACGACAGCAACAGCAAACAACTGCTCCTCCCTCCTCCACCGTCACTCTCCAAAATTAACACTCATCACTACCCCCCCCCCCCCCCCCCCCCCCCCCCCCGCGGACGGAACAGGAGAGAAGGAAGCTCAGCTCCGCTCCTCCGCCGCCGCCGGCGATGTCGAAGTGGCTGAAGTCCGCCGTCAACCGGGCCATGGAGGCCCGGGCCCGCAACCCCCTCCTCTCCAGGACCCTCAGGCCGCTCTACTCCCAGCCCCCCATCCGCGACCGAACCATCGTCGTAAGCCTCCCTCTTCTTGATCACGATGCTCCCTCGATGGCGGTGATGTTGATTAGGGTTTCTTGATGCTGGCTTCCAGGGAGCGCAGACCTGGACGAGCTTCGACGCCGCCGCCAAGAGGCTGGAGGAGGTCGCCGTCTCCTGCAGGGGGGAAGAGCGGGTCGATCTGCTGCGGCGCTGGCTGCTCTCGCTCAAAGGAACGCCGCCAGTAGATTCGTTGGAACCGACCAACGTGAGCTGAACGATTCGATTCGTGTCTATTTTACTTCAAGAATGCTAAGTTTACAACCAAATGGGTTATAACCGACTTATAACCGCCTACGTGGCAGTTGACAATTGGTTCCCCTCTCAAACCCCCCATTAACCCACATGGGGAGAGGGGACCCGATTGGAAACCGCCACGTAGTCGGTTGTAAAAGGGTTGTAACCCATTTGGTTGTAATCCTAGCATTGCTCATTTTACTTTATGGAAGTCCATATTAGGACATGAGAATGAGAATAGCCTTTTCCGAAGGATTCAACTCGAGTCTTTGACATAGTGTGGGAATTCTATGCATGTAACATTGCTCAGCTTTTGATTGTTCTATTCTAAACAGTTGCATTAGGGGAGTTCTGGAATTCGTAGTTTTGTTGCTAATGTAGCGAAGGTTGATTTAGATTCAATTTTTTTTTTTAATTATGTCTAGTCGGTGGTTCCGGGCATCGGACGCCACTCAAATGGCACAAACACAACAGAATATAGCAGGACACACCAAAATCAGTTCCGTTTCGGCGCCTTCTTCATCTCGGTGCACATGCTTAAGAGTTCATTTGGGGGGGGGGGGGGGGGGGGTATTCGAGGGTTGGTTGTGTTACGGTTTAAGAAGATCACTTTGGTTTGCACATTTGCTAGTTTAAACGTTTTGTCAGTTTTATTTTAATTTTTTGGTGGTGGTTAATGGATCTCTTGTTTTCGTTTTCCTTGCCTCTCTTGTTCTTCAATTTTATACTTCCAGAGGTTAGTTTTGTGCCAGCCATACCTTTGAGTACTAAAATTGGCAACTTTGGTGGTAATTTCAAAGCTAAAATAGGCGTCATATCCATCGGCTATGAAAAGATGATGCTTTAAAGAATATTTAACTCCCAAGTATTGTTATATGTTTGATCATGTGTAATATGGTATCTTATCTTTGGTTGAACTTTTAGTTAATATGAAGTCACACTGTTTTCACTTAATATGTGTGTTTGCTTTACATCCATTCCTTTCATGTTGTGTATCTATATAGACCGGTCGGATCCCACTAGTTGTCAAGATAAATGAAGTCAATGGAATTATTGTCCTTTAATACCATTCGTCAACATAGAGCCGAGCTATAATATGAGACTGCAATAAACAATTATGAGAAGGAGATATGGGCTTCATTGTGTGCAAGTGCATGCTTTTAGTAGAAATTAATTAGTAGCATTGTGAACCTGGGAAAAATACTCCTTGGCTTTTCTATAGAAAAATTGTTCCATAATCAATTCGTTACTTTAACAAATAACAAGTAACAAAAATTCTTTTCTAAGTAGTGAAAATTGTAAGAAAGATGCTAAAAGTCTTATATTGTTGTTATATCAAAATTAGAAAGTTACTTTGTTAAAGAACAAGTACATAGGAGGTTAGTTATAAAATATCATTTTTATAAACTAATATGGAAAGCAAGTCATAAGGACTTCTGCAAAAGTAGTAACCAAGTCATAATATATACAAAAAATTTCTGTAGAGGGACAAACTTTCTCCAAATTGGTTGGAGGATGAGAAGTGTAACAAAATTTCCTAAAGAGATACAATATGCTAGATGGACTGCCGTTTCTGCTGATTAAAAAAATCAACAGAAACGCCAGAAGATCAGGCATTTTCACTTGCGCCAAGGCCTTTTGAGGGCTAGTCATCTCCCATGTACTGCGGTTCTTCTAGTACCGCCACGTCCCATGTTCTTGTAGTCACTAGTCATATAGCTATATACAACACTATATATGACACTATATAATAGGTTTTGTTATTGTAATATTAATACAATCCACACTAACTTATCCAATTAAAATTTAGAAAAATATACATGTCCAGAAAATATCAATCCAGATATGTGGGTCTCATGTTGCTGGATAATGATGTAAGTAGTGGGCCCACATGAAATACGTTTATCATTTTGCAAAGCCATCTTTCAAATGATTGTTGTCAAAATAACCGTTGCTGGATATTTTGGGTTTAGAATTTTAAGGTTTTAGGGTTAGGATTAGTGTTTTAGGGTTTTAGGGTTATGATTACGATTAGTATTTTAGAATTAGGGTTAGGGTTGCGATTAAGATTAGTGTTTTAGGGAGGTTACATTTAGGCCACGTTTGGTTCGCGGAATTGGAGCTTTGGAAAGGAAAGTGATTCCTTTCCTTTGTTTGGATGCCAAAGGAAATGAGGAGGAAAGGAATTTGATTCCCAAGAGGAAGAAAAATAGAGGAAAACTTCAAAACATGGTTCCTCCCACCAACCCAATGATTCATTCCCCCCCCTCTAATGATTCACTTTCCCTCCCAATTTTCTTGGTTTTTCCAAACATTTTAAAGGAAATTGATTGGAATTGTAATTTTCCAAAGGAAAGAAAAATATCAAAGAATCAATTTCCTTTCCTTTCCGTGAACCAAAGGTTAAATTTTGTAGGATTAGGAGGGTAGCAATCTAATTACATAAATAAAATTGTAATTAAAAATAAATGAAAACACTGACCTTTTCTTTGCTCTAGTCCCCCTGATTTCTCCGCTCTCCTTCCTCTTCCCTCTTGTTATGCAGCGCATCTTCTCTTCCTCTTCTTTCTCTAATTTGACCGTTGGAAACTTTTAAAAAAAATAAAAACACTAGAAATGCCACTGTCTGGCGTTCTGCTGATTATTATTTAAAAAAAAATCAGCAGAAACACCAGTCCGTGTGGCGTATTGTATATGTGTAAGGAATTTTGTGAAACTTCTCATCCTTGAGCCAATTTTGAGAAAGTTCGTCCCTCTGCAGAAAATTTTCAGTAATATATACGTGTGTGTGTGTGTGGGTGTGTGTGTGGTAGGCATGTACAGGAGCTGGTAATTCTTTTCTTTTGTCGGTCATGAAAATGTCAAATTTACCCAAACAATACAATAAGGTGTTTAGACTTCCTTAAGTTGTAATTGTGTGTGTGTGTGTGTGTGTGTTATGCATGTACAGAAGCGGGTAATTCTTTTCTTTTGTCGATCATGAAAATGTCAAATTTACCCAAACAACACAAGAAGATGTTTACTTGTTTAGACTTCCTTAAGTTGTAATTCTCTGTGGTTCACTTCTTGCTTTCTGGTCATATCTGCATGAAGCTTGATCAATGTAATTATGTTCTTTCTTTCAACAGTAGAATGCAACTATTTTACTGGAACTAATCTAAATCTTATGAATTATGGGCTGCTACCTTAGTTACATTGTCCTGTGCATGATATGATTCGACTTTGAAGGAACTCACCCATTACTATATTTATATGGACAGTTATTATCTTCTGATGCTGATCTGGAAGGTGACATGAAGAATTTCCGTGAGGTGTTTCTTCATAGTCAAGCTCTTGAAGACATTATATTGTCTATGGTGAGTTTACACTTCTTTTTTTGTTTACTTTCCTGGTTGTAGGTCTTGTAAGTTGGAAATATATTTTATAGGGACATGTATTCATCTTTTTGTCTTTAAAATATGAGAAGCCCATAGTGTGAATCAATGAACTGGAAAATATCTGCGTCCATGTTGCATGAATACGGACACGGATATGGATACAGACTAGGACACAATACGGATAGGGACATTTTCAGATATGCCAATATATTATGATGTACATCACTGGATTAAAAGCAATTCAACCTATATAACCTCCCCCCCCCCCCCGTGGGGCTTTTCATCCGCATCATATATATGTGTGTATGTGTGTGAGAGAGAGAGAGAGAGAGAGAGAGAGAGATCACAGATGGGATGCTAACTTGTGACACATCAAGGATTGGGGCAAATCCATGTAAGGTTGCTTGGGTGTTCGCGAAGAAGAGGGTGAAAATCGTAGTTCATTAGGAGAAACAATCTTCCTGGATCAGATAATCGTTTTGCTGGTTCAGGACTTTGCGGCAGATCAACTTATGATGGCAAATATTATTTTGTATCATTTATTGATGGCATCTTGAGTGATCTCAGATTATTGAGTTGCACTTGTAGTGCTCGAGGGTCATGTTTTTTTCTGTAATACTAGGCTAAAATCACATGTTGTTTTAGAAAAAGTTTATCTTGTGTTCCTAAATATATAAAGTATATGGTTTATATTCTTCACTTTTTTGAGATTTTTTGTTGGAAGCCAAAATAAGGTTTAGTTTTCAGAAATTCTCAAGAATTTTCATGTTGACAAAGACTTGACAACAAGAAATCTATAATCTGATTTATGAAGAAGATTGAAGAAATTTTAACTTCTATGTGGTAAAGAGTGCTTAGCCGTGGAAGATGAACTTGGAAACTTTATTTATTTATTTATGATCATTGTGTACTTAAATATAGTGATTCTGAAGATTGAAGACATAAACTTTGACTTGTGCATCTTCAAGACAAGGACTTTTCCATCCCTTATGCACAACTTAGCCAATGACCATTGCTTTATCTTCACTAGCATATATTCCTTTTGATAAGAATTCGTTTCATCCTTCTTTTGATTTTTATCTTTCTTATGGAATGGGATAACCCATCTTCATATCCTGCCCATAAAGTATCACCTTTGCCTGTATAATTTGTTCTCCATAATGTTTTCTAGGTAATAATATTTCTTATTCAACATTTGGCATTTTGAGTTCCATTCTCATGTGCAATGCTGACCAATAGATGCTCCCCTAAGGAGCTATAATGTAATAGTTAATGGAGCCAACAGTTCTACAGAAGGATATAGTTTTTGTTAGCGTTACAAAGGACATGACGCTCTTAATAGAGCCGAATGAAAGAAGATTCACACTTTCGACCCCAAGAATTTGGGATAAAGACTGTGTTATTATTGTTGTTGAACTTTCCATTCTCGTGTTCCAGATATTGTTCAATTGATGTACTATAACTTCTGTAGCATGGAAAAAACAAGGTGGGGTGAACAAGTGAAAGAAAACATTTGAAAGGTGTAAAAGCATAGTAAGGTTGTAAAAGCATGTGAATGAAGAAAACTTGTCTACTGTAAGTAAACCAATCAACAAAGTTGACTATTATTTCATTCAATTCCAAAACTACTAAGAATAACACAAAAACAACTTAAAAATTGTACCTAAAAGTATAAAGTTTTTCCCCCCTAAACTTTTAATAGTTTATTAATAATTATTTGCTTTCCGATACCGAAAAATCCGATACTCTGACCTTAAACCGTTGACACTGGCGATCCTGATACTCATATGAAGGGTCCGATACCAATTCCAATACGATACCGATACTTTGAACCTTGATTATATGGTACATGTAGTGATATCACAGATCTTATTGGGATTTTACATTCTAATTAGGCAAGATCTCTGTCAGATGGAAGGTTAACAAAGTGGTATTGTACTCTTCTTGGAAGAACTTTTAGGGTCACGGAAAATTAAGAGGCTGGATCAAGCACAAAAGCTGAATATTATGCAATGTCAGATACTACATTTGAATTACTTTGGACGAAGAATTTGTTGCGAATAATCAGTTTTCATGTTGCTCCCCCAGTTTGTCTCTTCTTCAACCATAATGGCAGCCATTTAGATTTGTTGCTTTCAACTGAATCTTATTTTTACGAGAAAAGTTCTAGTGAATTGCAATATTGTGAAGAAGGTGATTGACAAGTCTAATAGTGTTCCATATTTCGTGTAGAGGTTTGTTAATACTTATTTACTGTCATTTAGGGAGGGTCATCTGGAATTTTTGTAACAAGCTTGCTTTGCGTAATATGTATACATTAGCTCGAGGGGTAGAATTGAGAAGTCTAGTTTTTTTTTTTTTTTTTTTTTTTTTTAACGGAGACCAGACAAATGATCTATCATCTGGACAGAACGTAGACTTCTGTAACAACTTTTGGTAGATCTGGTTCTCTTGGCCAGTTAAAACCAGTTGCTAGCTGGCAAACTCATGCTGGATGGTAGATCTAATAGGTTACAGAAATTCCTCTACTACAATTTTTTTAAAGGTATACAGTAGTTACTTCTTCTCTCTTTTCCTTGCTTCTTGGTCAAACCCCTAAATTTGAACAAGTTATAATGGATTGGTGCAGTTGGATGTATGTTCTCTATACTGGTATTTTGCAGCATGTTATATTGCTAAACAGAAGTTACATATTACTACTGGTAATTTGTTATGAAGTTTTGGACCTTTGTTTCTCTTGTGTTCATGTTTGTTGATTGATGCATTTTCATGTTGGGAAGTTTTCTTGCTGATCATGGAGTTTAACCGCAGGTTAACTTTTTCTATGGTTCAGATTCTGGAAGCACCAAATGCTGAAGAATATTCCTTAATGTTGGAGATATTTGGGTGGGTCTTCCTGAATTCTTGTCCATGCTTACTATCTGAATTTAGTTGACATGGAACATGAAGTGGCTGTCATTATGGTATTCACGCGTTTATGCATAAATTTGTGTTTACTTTAGTTGGTGTGTCCCTTCTTCAGATAATAAACAATGTGTGAGAGAATTAGTTTTCGGCTTGTACCTTTTTAAGTAATTTTGATAATTTTAGTTGCAATTTGGAGCATACCCACATCAGGAATGCTCCATGGGGAAGATATGGGCAAATATTACAATCAACAATTTCAACTCCTTGAGCTTGTGGCAAGTTCCTGGCCAAGTAAATCATGGCAAGGGAGTGGCTTGCCGTAAATCTAGATGACAAATTGTCAGAGGTCGACATCACTGAAAGTTACTCCTAGATGAAGAAAAAGTCCAAAAGGTGGGGGGAGATTATTAGATATACTGTATATATACTATAGGAAATTGCTTCATTCTATTAAGGTTTATAGAAATGCATTTAAAATTTCTTCTCAAATTGACAGATATTCCCATATGACATCAGGAAATCATAGAGAACTGCCTGAACAGACACTTTATATTCCCTACTTACAGATTCTCTGTTTGAAAGAGCTATTGAAACTATATTCCTTAGGCTTTTCCATCCTATAGCCTTTCTTGCTGTCACATCAGTGTAATGCTATTGTGCAGCTAAGCGTGGTTAGAGTCTGGATATTCAAACTCTGAGTCCAATGTTTTGAAGTATGAGTCAATGGCTAATTTGCACTCCACAGACAGGGCACATATGTTGTATTTTCAGTTTAATTGTTGGTGCTTCAAGAAGTCGGAAATTGAACTTTTCTGCTTTTACATTCCATATCTAAGAAGTGCTGGGTTTAGTGAAGTTGTCATTTAAGCATTTCTTGGCCAATTATTCGCAGGCTCTGTTTGACAGGAGAGAAGGGAGTCCATGATGCTATTATGACTAGTGTACAACATTTGGCAAAAGCATTCTCAAGTTACCAAGATGAGGTTTTGGTATAATTAATATTACCTTCTCTTTTTCTTACTACAGTAAAATCCTAAAAGGCAGCATCACTGTGCATGCTAGCTTATTACTTTTTTTTTTCCCCTTCCATCTTGGTTTATATCCTGGGGCTGGTTGTTTTATCTGTTTGTATTTTTACTATTGCATCACTTTTGGTACATTTTAGGCTTTTATAACCTTTTCTTTCTGCTGTCTATCTTTCTAACCTGGAGTTTATGTTATTATTTAGATTTGAATTCTCTGAATTTTCACCAATTTTGGTTCAAATTTAGATGGCATCCGATTGGTGAGGCTGCTTCAATTGTTTGTCAATGTGGTGGATTTATATGTTCCAGTGTAGTTATGTGATAATACGAACGATGTATGATTGTATAGTATGCTTAGATCACAAACTAATTTAGTCAGGTGCTATAGATGAACTTATGAAGTGTTAGGTGCCTATATATAATTTAATGTCAGAGTAGTGATTCATAACACACAAGTAACAAATATTTATTGTTCTTCTTTAATAATATCTCAGATGTTATTTATAAGACTTATATGGAAGGTAATATTCAACAAAAGAATTCTAAACGTCATTTATTACAAGAATGCAGAACATTTAGTAAAATCTTGGATATTTTCATCAACTGGTGAGTTAGTAGAAATGGTCTAAAAACAATAAAAAATTGGTTCCGGAAGTGTTTCCTTTTTAAATCCTTGGTTTTCGGAACACTATTCTTAAAAACATACTTTTAGAAATTATGTTTCGTATGTTTCTAAGTAAACACCTATCTATGCTTTTGTATACCTAAAATCCTCAGCTAAAGGGGATGTTAGTGGCGGTGGGGAATAGGACTAGGGTTAGGTTTTTGACTTCTGAGAGAGAGGATGGGTGGAATAACTTTGGTGAAAGATATGAGAGTTAGGATTTGGGAAAATCATGCTCTTATACCATGTACAGTAGACAAACAGAGAGAATGTGAATAATGACATACTTTATTGAGGGGGTATGGACACCTACATATATGATGAGATTGAGGTCCTCATATTACATTAACTGATGTGGGACTTGAAGAGACCGCCTAATGGAAAAATGAGCAGAGAGACGCAGCATGTTTTCACTTTTGTGTGCAATTGGAATTTGATGTTAGAAGCAAGTAACATAACATCTTGTATGTTCATATTTATCTCAGCTGGTGATTGATAATGTGAAACATTAGATTAAGATTTAAACATGCTATTGAAAATATGGTAACATAATATGTTAACTTCCAGCTGCACTGCGTAAGAGTCATGTAATTGTGCATTTGTGCTCCTACCTTCTATTATTCTTGTGCATCTCTTACACGAAAAGCAACCATTAAAAATTTTGTTTGTTCAATTTATTAAATATATTTGTTACACTTCAATCATTCATTACTATTTTTTCTTATTTTGGATTAGTACTTTTGACTCCAACGAGGCTGTTCTGTGCATCAAGTTCCAACTTAAACATTTTGCAAAGGTGACTGCTTGATATGTAGTGGCATGATGATAACACCTTCTAATTACATAGCTACAGATGTTAAAGTTCATGAGCACTTTTATACCAAATTATTGCCCTTTTGACCACATGTCAAAGATTCTGATTTTGTTGTTGGTACTTGGTTGTTGCTAAATACGTCTTATTTGAGAAGTATCACCTTTCAGGTTACTTCTTTGTTCGCTTATAATATTTACTTGTTTCTAGATTCATCGTTCATTCTACTACTTAAAAGTTAGGGTAGTGTTGTACCCAAGCATTGTCCTTGTTAAATACCTTCCAGTAAATGTTTACCTAGATTGCACGTACCGTAGATTCATAGAGTTAACTTTGTATTGCAGAGCAATAATGACTGCTTCACTATATGATATTTCAGGTTAAGCGAGAAGAACTGCTCCAGTTTGCTCAAGGTGCCATTTCAGGGGTGAAACTGAACACAGATCTAGCAAGGTTATACACAGAGCTCTTTGTGAAACCAAATTCCTGATATATATGGATCTTATTCTTTTGTGTACAATTGCTGCTATCTTTTTTTTTTTACCTGAAGTTGGATTCTCTCTTGTGAGTGAGCTTAGTTCATATATATATATATATATATATATATATATATATTAGACAGAACTTCTGTTATTTTGTGGAACTGTACATGTAGGCTCCAAGTCAAGAAACGAATCATAGACTGATCCTTTTCCCAGCAGATGGGGTTATCTTTGGTTTACATATGTCAGGAAGATGATTGAGAAGATAAAAATATTCTACGAGCAGCTTTCAACTTTTGTCAACTCTTTATTTCTTGGTGGCTTCTTTTCCTGTACTCAAGGTGGTTTTTGTCGAAAGAGGCCTTCCACCAAATCTTGCTGGTCAGGTGATGGTAGGAGGATCTAGACTTGCATAAGTGCATATTTCCATATAATGCATCATAATTAACCCAAAAAGATGTGCCATTAATACCGGTCCTTAGATTATATTATATGTATTCTACTTTTGAAAAGCCTATACAACCCTACACCCCCTCCCTACCACATAAAATGTGCCATGGACTCCCATCTCCAAAGGATATGATTCGGAGTCTAGCTCTGGTAGATATAAATTAATCATATTAGAATGAGTTGTACTCATTTTAGATATGAGATACATATTCTTCAAATTAAATGATTCCATTTATTCTAGTAACCATACTCAAGACTAATATAAAGTAATCATATCTAGGAGGTGTGTGCTTATAAAATTTCCAAATAAATTATTTTAATCCTTGTGTAAAATGGAACAATTTTCTCTTTTTCTTGCAGACAATAACAGGATGATTTCTTTCAAACAAAGTGACCTGGTTGTGTAAAATGGAACAATTTTCTCTTTTTCTTACAAACAATAACAGGATGATTTCTTTCAAACAGAGTGACCTGGTTGTGCTAATTTTTAAATACCAATTGTTGCATATCTGGTACAACTTTTCCATGCGTGTGTTTGTGTCTAATTTATGTTTTTTGTGACACGGAGAACCATAATCTTCTTAAAAGGTTCTTCCTTACAAGTTACAATCAATTTGTGTTATCGTAGAATGTGACTCCTACGGATTCATTTATGGTATAACTAAGCAACAAGTCAATTTGCAACTTCTTTCTCTGCCTTTGACTCAATTGCAGCCCCCTTCCCTGGGAAAGCTCCCTAGAAAACAAATATGCTTGACTAACTGATTCTTGTACGTCAAAACTTTGCCAAGTGCAATGGGATCTTTTACTGGAAGGAAATGCTCATGGTGAGACAGTCATAGTTTCAAACTATATAAATATATCAGTTATATCTTTTTGTTAATACCTCAAATTTGTTTCTTGTTTACTGTATTTGGCTGGCCTCAGCTTACTAAAAATGACATATTCCCCATCTCCTAGTTCATTCTAAGTATGCAACAGCCATATTCTAGGCATGGGCGGAGCCAGCATAGGCCCAGTGGGGTCATGTGACCCCACTCAATATATATGTCGGAGCAACTGATTGCCATCGTTTTCACGAACAAGGGTGGCTTTCGGTTCTTACTTGGAGCGGTATACGGCCACAACGACAGGAGACGTCGGGAGGTCTTATGGCGTGACATTGCCAGAGTGGCGTCCGTTGCTGATTCCTCTCACCTCCCACTCCTCCTGATGGGTGACTTCAATGCTCTTTTGCACAGAGGGGAGAAGATAGGTGGCAGACCGGTTCCTGATCCGATATTACAGGATTTCCAGAGTTGCCTTCTCCAGTCGGGTCTCCAGAGCCTATCTCGCTCGGGGTACATCTGGACTTGGCACAACAAAGCAGTCAGGAACAGGGTGGCTTGTCAGCTGGATAGGGCCCTGGGCAACGGGGAGTGGTTTCGCCGTTTCCCCCACTCTATGGCTGTAGGGTTGGCCGCTGGGACGAGTGACCATTCCCCTATCAGGGTAGGTTTCACTTCCAGCCCCTCAGTGCGATCTCGTCCCTTCCGGTACAACAACAGCTGGTTTCTTTCCGGGGGCTACTCAGAGGCGGTCTTGGAGGGTGTGGCTCATCAGGTTGCGGGGACCGCGCAGTATCAGATGATCCACCGGCTCAAGCACACTAAGAAGGCGTTACGGACTTGAGTGAAGAGGTTGCCTAAGACCTCTCTTGAAGATAAGGAGGCAGAGCTTCGGGTCATCCAGAATGCCATGCAATCTGATATATTAAATGGGGACCTTGTGGCTAGAGAGAAGGAGCTGATTGGGGAAGTCAATACTCTACGGCTTCAAAAGGAGATTAGTGCGGCTCAGCGCGCTAAATGCTCCTGACTCAAACATGGCGACCGATGTTCTAAGTTCTTCTATGATGTCATCCGTACCAGACAACATCGGAATACCATTTCACAGCTCCTTGATATGGATGGTAATCTGATTGGGGAGCCGTCCAAGATCTCAGGAGAGGCGGTCAGGTACTACTCTGCGTTATACTTTCAGACTGATTATCTATCTGTGTTCCCAGAGGTAGTTACGAAGAGATTGGTGACTTCATATGGAAATAGCCTCCTGCTGGCCCCTGTCACTATGGAGGAGGTGGAGGCCATTATCAAGAAAGCGGACCCCAACAAAGCTCTCGGTCCGGATGGATTTAGTAGTGGGTTCTACAAGCGCCACTGGGACATTCTGAAAGTCCCGGTTCTTGAGGCGGTCCAGGAGTTCTTCTCTGAGGGGAAGCTTTTGAAGGAGCTTAACCACACTTTCTTGACTCTGGTGTCTAAGAAGGAGGGGTGACCTTGCTGGCGGACTTTAGGTCTATTGCGTGCTGTAATTATCTTTATAAAATAATTACGCATCTCTTGTGCCGGCACATGGAGGGGATTATGCAGGACCTGGTCTCCCCGAACCAGGCGGCGTTCATCAAGGGGCGATCTATAGCGGAGCATAGCCTCCTAGCGCATGAGATGGTTAGGGGCTTCAACAAACCTGGCGGGGAGAAGGCTTGTGTTAAGCTGGATTTGAGGAAGGCCTATGACATGGTCAACAGGGAGTTCGTATGCCACCTTTTGTCTGCTATAGGATTTGCTGATCGTTGGGTAGCGCTGATTCGAGAATGCATATCGTCTCCTACCTTCTCGGTCCTTATCCAGGGTATTCCGCATGGGTTCTTCAAAAGCAACTGTGGACTCCGGCAAGGTGACCCCTTGTCACCCTACCTGTTAACGCTTGTCATGGAGTACTTTACCTGCTTGATGGATAGGGCGGTCCATTTCGGGAGGATTGTCCCGTTGTTCAGGAGAGTTGATCCGCCGGTTACCCACCTTATATATGCCGACGACCTACTGGTGTTCATTCATCCTTCGCGGGAGGGTATAAACACGTTATCTGAGATTATGGAGGAGCTGGAATCACACTCGGGACTTCAGATGAATAGAGAGAAGAGCAGGGTCTACTTCAGTTCACTCTGCCTTCAGAAGGAGGAGCGTGCTGCTGCACTGGGCGTGGAGAGGGGTGAGCTTCCCGTGAAATACCTGGGAGTTTCTTTGACAGTCAATTATGCTCGTGACCAGGACTGCTGTAGCCTGGTGGAGTATGTCCAGCGGAGAGTGGAAGGTTGGCAAGCGGCCGGATTATCTTTTGGGGGGCGTATCGAGTTAGTCCGATCGGTTATCTCTGCCCTGGCTCAGTTCTGGTTGCAGTCTATTTTGATTTCCATGACTACCATCAGAAAAGTTGTAAGGATCTGTGCCGATTTTATCTGGAGAGGGGGCCTTCATGCGATCTCTTGGGAACAACTATGTCGGCCAAAGAAGGAGGGAGGTGTGGGTCTTAGACCTCTGTTGGCTATTCGGGAGGCCTCGGCCCTGAAACTGGCATGGAGGTTCATCAAAGGAAAATCCTTTTGGGCGGAGTGGATGCACTCTCGTTATGTGAGGAATGGCAACTTTTGGAGGTGTGGTATTGACAACAATCACTCTGTGACCTTCAAACAAATTTTGAGACACAGAGCCGTCCTCCAACCGGCCGTCAGGAGGATCATGTGTGATGGGGCTGGAACTAACCTTTGGCTGGACCCCTGGATTGAGCACCAGTCTCTGGTGGACATTTTGGGCGATCGGGACTACAGGGAGGTGGGCAGAGGTCTGTCCTGTCAGCACATCATCAGGAATGGAACTTGGAGTCCGGAGTCCTACCGTCATACAGAGGGACTGGGTGAGATTATTCGCGGGATTGAGATTGATCCATACCAGCCGGAGGATATTTGGGTCTGGGATCCGCCTGGCATGTCTGGAGGTACTGCCTCGGGGGAGTTCACATTCCAGAGTGGATACAATCTTATTCGTAGTGCTAATCCCCCAATAGGGGATTATGACTTCATCTGGTACAAGGATCTGGCCAGGAAAATGCAGCTAAGTATGTATCGCCTGCTCCTTGGTCGTTTGCTGACCAGGGACAGACTCATCTCTTTTGGGATCCAGGTCCCCAATCCGAAGTGTGCTCTATGTGATTTGGAGGATGAATCGATGCCTCATCTATTTTTTGACTGTGGTGTTTCATGGTCAATTTGGTCTGAGCAGATTCGTATGCTGGGTGGAGGTATTTCGGGCAGGTCGATTGAGGATATCATCATGGGTATTCGAGATTGCAGAGGGAGAGGCTCGGTCTGGTTTAAGACTGCTAGGATCCGGCTGGCAGCTGCTGTTTGGCACGTTTGGCGAGAGAGGAATCGGCGCATATTCGAGGGGTTTATCATCCCTCCGGTTGGTATCCTCCATAATTTGGAGTTTGATGTAAAAGAAATGGTCTACTGACGGATGGGCGACCATTCGTCTGTATGTTGTATGAGTATTGTCTGATTTTGGAATAAAATTTACCCTTTTTCCAAATATATATATATATATATATATATATATATATATATATATATATATATATATATATATATATATATATAAATTAGTAGTTGGAAATAAAAAAAATTAATCTTGTTTTTTCTTGAGGGAGGAAACAGTATTTATTTTTTATAAGACCCTAGGATAACAAGGTTCATAGCTAAACAAGTATGAATTTTAAGATACACCAAATCTTCTCGATCAAATGGTCAAAATTGATCAGAAATGTCTTGTATGACCTGACTCGAGTGACACAAAAATTTAAGGTTCTGATTATATTGGGTTAGAATTAATATACACTTTAATACCAATCTTATTTTAAAAATAAATAGAAAAAATGAGAAGCTAAAATAGAAAAACTAGAATAGACCACCAATATTAGGTATAGAGAATTAGATTTGTCACTAATTTATGCAATTTTTTTCCTTAAAATTTTTATTATTTTTTTGATTTAAAAATTTTATAGTCGATTTTGACCCCGCTGTATCCAAATCCTGGCTACGCCACTGATTCTAGGGAACAATATGTGACAAGAATGGAATTAGAGAAGGGATGTGCACTATTTTAGTCAATTATATTCATTTAAGTCATTAAGTTCCAAAATCTTCATTCATCCTATATTATTAAGTTTATTTAATAATATTTTTCACTTATAATGTCAAAATTTTATCGTTATGCAGGTATAGATCGCTTGACAAACTAAATTCAAATATACTTTGTACATAAGGACGATCTAAAACTACTTTTTTCTTTTTGTGTTTCAGGATTGATGCAGAAGCCTCAACTTTGTGGAAAAAGGTTGGTGGAATGGAAGCATTGTGTGTTTCTTGGAACGAACGTAGCAGTCAAACATCTATAAATACAGCAGTTGCACCTATCGAGGTAATCTTGATGCTGTTATTTAGTTGGCTTTCCATATTTTCCTTGTACAGAGAATAGCTTTGTAAGATACCTTATTAGAATGTTGACTAGACTAAAACATATCCGCAGTGTAAATGATAATATACAGATGAAGTGAAATATAGTAGGCTAAATTGCACAAAGCCCCATATTTTATCGGTAAAGCAGGCTACCTCTAAGAATTACAAAAAATGTTCTCTTTTGCAAATAACTCTCCCTTCTTCATCCGTACCCTTCCATCCCATCATTTCCACCATCACAGGACACCGACCATCCTTCTTCCTCTCTCTATCCTTCCTTTCTTCCTTCCTCTGCTGTTGTTGCTACTACTCCCTCGCCCCTCACAGTCAACAACATAGAAGCAGACAATGAGATAAGAAGAGGATGGTTCGGGTCGCGTCCATGATTAACGTATCCAATCCTTATCCATGATCAGATCCAGATCTGATTTGAAACGGATTTGATCAGATTCTGGGGGCTCCGATTGTTCCCATTGTCTCTCCGCCAGGTGTCACCTGTGGATGATGATGAGTCCTTCGTGATGGGATGAGGAAGATGGGATGTGATGTCGACGAGTATGGAGGGGGAAGTGGGGCGAAAGAACTAAGAAGCATGGAAACTCCAAAAATTTGGGATGTATTGTGTTGGACACGTATTGGACACAACCTGGACACTTCAAATACACTGGGACATACCAAAATAGGGGACGTGTCCTTACCGACGTTACCGTGTCGTGTGGTATTCTTGTCCATGCAATGTAGAGGTAGAAGGATTTATTTATAGAAAAAAGTTCTTCCTGTAACTTTTAAATTACATATAGAACAAACACGGCCTTCACCATGTTATGGTTTTCTGAAACTAGCACTTAACCTAAAGCAGATGAGGAGCATAGAGCAAGTAGTTTAGAGGGTCCTTTTCTTTTATCCGAACCAATTTGGATGTGTGTGTGTGGTGGGGGGGGGGGGGGGGGGGGGGAGGGGGGGGGGGGGGCAATGTAATGCCTGGCCACTCCAAAACACTCCTTCAGAGCACCTGAACTTATTGATATCCTATGATTCTCCCCAATTTTAAACAGTATACAGGTGTCCAGAGTCCAGAGCTCATGAGAACATATAGTGTTTCTTTTAGGGCCTAATAATATATTGCAATGTTGCACACTTGCTACAACTTTTAAGGCCTAATGCTGTTTCTTTTCCTTCATTAATATTCTCATTTTACATATGTATGAACATTTTCTGATTAAAGGTTTTGATTTGATTCTGTAGAAATTGAATCTAGCACTTGGAGAAGTTCGACTATGCTCTCGACTTGAGGAACTATTACTAAAGAAGAAATCCATCAACAATGGAGACTCATTCAAGACTCATTCCGAAAAGGCATGCTTGTGCTTGGCCCTTTTTTATACTAGTTTGAAGTTTATCTTACAACAAGGTCCAACTCAAAAAACATGGGTTAATCTTTCTATGATCTTCTCTGGAAGCATTGGGTTTGATATGCTGACTTTTAGATTTCTAATCCATATTGATCCTTACCAAAGTACATTATCATAATTGGAATATGGATTGAAGCAGGTTCTAACATTATATTGCATCCTAGTGATAGTTAGTATCATGGACACTCTCCTGTATAATATACTTTGACTTGCATTGTGTCTCAAATGTCTCCTCTAGGACCTGGTTGGATGCATGAATGTGCCTCGGATTCGGTTACTTTCTAGGAGGTGGGATGGGATTTCATCACTTTCACTGTTTGAATGCGCAGAACGTGAAGGATGGAAAAGCAACTAGTTGCTGCTACACTAGTTCTTGTCCCCTTCCAAATGTGCCTTTTGACTTCCTCCACAAACCACTCGGATGTGGGTGGAAGTTGAGTTTTGATTTTGTTTAATAATTGTACAAAATAAATTAAGATTAGTCTAAGACTAAGAACAACTCTTTAATAAATAGATATTAATTAGTTTAAGTACTTATGTTAAATATTGATAAATTATTTATTATTATCTTAGTTAACTTATTAAATATAAATAATTTATTGATATATTATAATAACGCTAGCATATGTTATAATAACTTTCACTATGTCACCAATTGGGGCTATTGACAATAGAGCACGTGCTAAGGATATTGAAGACGCAAAACTTTCTTTCGAATATAGCTAGGCAACTCAAGTAAAGGTAGCCCAAGAATTATAAAGAATAATAGGAATTACGTCAGAACGAGAAGACCGACACACCTATCCCTTTTAAAGTTTCAAGTCACACGTGAATATCTTCTTTATCTTAATATCGCCAAAGCCTTGTTTTAATCGGCGAAGCCTAAGCTGCACCTGTTTTAAGTAGCTAACTGTCCTGATCCTAGCAATCTACCGTTAAAAGTAGCATGCCTATCCCAAAACATGAATACAAGCCTATCCCCCGTATAGGGCCTCTTTCCCTCTTTCCTTCCTATCATGTATTGTGTAGGTGCAACTTTAATGACTCATGAATCGAAATCTGGAGGTTGTATTAAGCGTAGACTACAGTCCGTTATTCATTGAACTGCTTTCTGCAACTATACCTACGTTAGGACGGTGTAAGTTGTCGGTCAATTGGCATGGTGTTTTGCCACTGGCCAATAGTGAACACCACGGCCTTCCTTGTCCGAGCTCTCAATTGATTGTTGCTACCGCCCAACCATTGCTCCAAAGGACACCATCTACCTCTGAAGTCCTGGTGTCCGTCCTCGGCTACGTAAGGCTAGTCATGTCCGTCCCGAGTCAAGGGCGAAGAATATAAACACTCTTAGCTTCGTGAATCAATGGTTTGACTATGATATATGTTGCCCTTGTTTCTTCCTATCAAGTGAAAATAGTGAGGGCAGGTGCCCGAGCGAGTGGCAATAATTTAATTCTTATTTAGTTAACTAACTAATTTTATATTTATAAATAAACTAGAAAGCACGGACACTCCAAAAATTTGGACCATGTTGTGTCTGACACGTATTGGACACACCATCGACACTCCAAAATAAAATAGGACACACCAAAATAGGTGACGTGTCCACGTCGTCGTGTCCTTACCATGTCAACTCGTATACGTGTCAGTGAAACATGGTAAATAAATGATAAATTTTATTAGATTTAGATAATCAACAATGTCTAATTGTTATTATTTAGTAATTCTTATGAATACTTGATGCATTTATTTTGTTAATATTAATTATTAATTAATATTAAATGCTTAGGATGATTCATTAATATTAGTGAATAAATAATCAATTAAATAATATAATAGCAATACTCAATTATTAGTTTAGTAATATAACTAACTAGTTTTATTATACTAAGCTGTTAAAATAATTAATTATTAAAAATAATTAATGATGCATAAGTATTAATATTATTTATTTCCTATTTTATAATTATTTAATAAATTATGTTTTAATATTAAGTATTAATTTTAGTAAGTTATACTAAGTAATAATATTTAATTATCAATTTAGCTCGATATTTAATTAGTTATATTAGTTTTATAGTGCACTTTCCCACCTCATCCATTCTTCCATCTCCTTCAATCCAAAAACATTTTGGAAGATGAGGGAGACGAGAAAGTGGATGAAAGTCCATGTACATGCACAATATGGATTTTGAATCTCACTTCCTCAATCGGAACAGTCCCTAAGATCTTCTACTGCAAATTTGTAATACCTAAATTTCTGTTGTCCTGCCTCCTTGACAGATGAAATTTGACAATGAAAGGTTTCAAGAAAAATTAATTTATTGCATCATTGGGTTTTCCTGTTCTTTTCTTCTAGGCTGCAGACTGTTGTCACTGTTCAAAATATCACATTTGGCCACAATGGAGTTTGACATTAATTTAGGTATGGCCCGCTTATGCGTTGCTCAAAACATGTTAGGTCAACAAGTTAGATCTTTCACAAAAAAAAACATTTACATTTTGTCATTTTCTGAACTGCTTTATGAGGCAAAGCATCTCACATCAGTTGCAAACTTTGGATCTTGTATGTTCTCCTTTTGTCACATATTTGTTTTAATCTTGTATCTGTATTGCATAGTAGCGCATGGTTTTTTCTCAACCATACTGCGCAGTCAGAGAAGAACAAGTATAAATATGTATCCATTTGATGGATCCCTTCAAACTACATCGTGTGCTACTCCTTACCGTTACAAATTTCTTTATCTGCTAGTGGGCATATAATCTTCTGAGATATCTGATTATGGTGTTTCACTTAACAAGCTGTAATGTATTTGTTCTCCTTATAGTTGTTGAGATTTGTTCCTAATGTTATATCCTCCACAAAATGCCAGGTTGATAAACTAAAGATTTTAGCAGAATCCCTTGCCAACTCTTCATCAAAGGCAGAAGTGCGGATATGGGATCACAGGTTTATTATATAATTTGTTGGCTCATATTCTTATTTTTTAAATCACATCTGCATAATTTTTTTTTTCACACATTCTAAATTTTTGATGGATTTATAAGCATGACTGTGAGTACAATTCACTTTTGCCTTTATGAGTTTTTGGGAATAAAAGATGATAGTCGCCTACTTATAATGGCAAGAGGGGGTAGTTTTTTTCCTTTTTGTATGTGTGGTGACTCATGACTCACATTTATTATGATACAACCCCAAATTCAGCTCAGTGAGCATAGTAGTGAAGAAGAGCCTTCAGTCTTTCCTTCTTCACTTGCTAATAGGTTTAGTATCGGTTGAGTAGTAATTGAAAATTCATTCCTTCCTATAAATAGGGAGTGGTAGAGAGGGAAAGTAATGAAGAAATGTCTCCAATTCTTTATTTTTTTTTTTAGTTTCTCTACCCTTGTAATTTTCCTTGTTCTTGAGCATTTTAATACTATAAACCCTAGTTCTTCCCCAATTCTGATCTATTCATTCAATTTCTTTGCAAATTCTTCTCCAATTATGTCAAATTGTGTTCGTTCTTCACTAGTTCCTGGTTTGATAGGAAGAGGTCCTATCAATTTGGTATCAGAGCCACCGATCTCAAGGAGTCATGGGCTGACACAGAATGGATGATACAATCAGCAAGTAAAATTGGATTAAAGTAAGTTCATTTTAGAGAGCTCTACTAATTACCAAAGAATTTTTAAGTTGCCAGAGATTATGTAAGGCAAGAGATCATACGCTATCATGCAACCCTTAGAATTTTACAAGAAATTGTATCAAGTTACCACTAAATTAGGATAGTTTTCTATTTAATACGTAGGTTGATAACCACAAATTCCATTCTTTTTTCTTTTGTAGAAGCACTCAAATTATGGGTGGATCAATAGTTTATTGATAGCATATTGGATGGTAGATGCAGTAGTCATAATTACTTGATTTAGAATGAAGAGGGAGACTAGAATCAAAATGTCTAGGGATTACCAGAAGGGGGGGGGGGGGTTTGCTAGGATGTTTCAGCTTTCTGCTGCTTCTACAGCTGCTTCTGCTGGAGGTCACTGGTGCTGCGCTGTCCGAGCAGAGGGGAGTGGAGCCGGGAACGAGAAAAAGGATTAAGAAAGGGAGAGGGAATTGGCTATCACAACCATATTAAGTAGATTTCATCAAAGCAAGAATACTTTTCATTCACTTATATTCATTCCTTATCCTCGAACAAGGATATAAATAGGTTCACATCAAAACAAACCACCAACAAACTAGCCAATTCCTAAGGAATAGGCAAGTAGAACAAATTCCTAAGGAATAGACAAGTGTCAACTACTAAACAACCAACAATCTTCACCTCAAGACTAGGTAACAAATAAAAAAAAAGAATAAACTAACAATGAAATTTGAATTCAAAATTCAAATTCAAACTTAAATGCTAATCCAAAATGAAGCAATGTCGCGCCGTCTTCTACGTTGGTAGGTCTTCGTAATTGGGGGCCTGGCTCTACCGAACCCTCACTTTAGCCACTGATCTCGGCAATGGAGGAGCACTTCCAATCTCTCAACGGTGTGATTCTAGACTTGGATCACAAATTAGATCTGTTCAAAGAGTTGTTGAGATCTAGAAGGAAGTGTTTGATTTTTTCCAAGTGGTTCCGGCTATGGCACCACCTCCGCCACAACCACCACCCCCGTACGATTATTGTACACCGCAAACGTTGGCGTCGTTTTCCGACTTGTATCCGTCGTCGTGCACGGATCCTTTGTCGCTGTCGACATGGAACCATCCATAGCAGTGGCAGTACCCGTCGACTCCGCCTCCGCAGCAACAGTGGCCGATGATGTATCCTTCGTACCAGCAGGAGTACGAGGCCTAACCGTCATCGCCATTGACGATGTGGCACCCCCAGTCGTTACTGTACTCTGTCCCTCCTCCGTCGACGTATCTGCAGCAGCAACGTCAGTACCAGTAGTATTACACGACTCTACCGTTGCATCTCCAACATCCGCAACGGCAGTACCAATCTGCCACGTATCTGCAACAGCAGTACCAATCGGCCACGTATGTGTTTGATGAAATGGCCGTGAGGGAAACATCATGCTGTTGAATTTCCGCTTGCTTCGAACGGACCGAGTAGGGACCAAGTGGTCGATGATGATGCTGATGGCGTTGAGGCTGTTGGCGAGGAACCGGTTGTCTTGGAGAAGAAAGGAGATGCTGCTGACAATGGAATTCAGGTTATTGGGAACAACAACACCCTAGCTGACTAGCACTACACCGGTATCGAGATTGCAGCCAAGCTTGACGAGGCACGGAAATCACTCGAAGATGTGGTGTCTGCCTACGTCGTTGCATCGTTGGGAAGATTCTCAGATACACAGACACATCAAGTTGCTGCACAGAAAGAGAGCTGGAAATCTCCAGAGCTGCACTTGGAATCAAGGGTGAGGACGAATCACCTGAGCGTGAAGTTAAAGAAGCAAAGCAATATGAGAAAGCAGACTTTTTTGACAATGAAGAGGAGCAAGAAAAAAAGGATTTGAAAGGTACTTCCCAATTGGAAGAATATGATGATAAGCTGTTTGATGAAGCGAGAGAGAATATCAAGATGGGAATCATACAGTTGACGACCTCAGGCTTCTGAAGGATTCGTAGGAAGAAATAGAAGAGAAGGCAAGGAGGAAAGATACAGTTAGGGGATTCACTACTGTTGAGTCAATGTCTCATGACAACGGTAAAAGAAAAGAATACAGATCAAGTTCTGATAGTGACAACAGTGGGAAATCTCTTCAAAGCATTTCTGTGACAGATCATGATGCCAAGAATGGGGACACCACCCTTATTACAAAGGTAATGGAGGAAGAAGAGTCAGTAGAGGTGGTGCCTTGTGGAAATACTGTAGCCATAGTTGGATTAGGTCAGTCCATCACCCAGAATGCAACTTTGACAAATGAGAAGGAAATCAGTGCCCATCCTATCAGAGCTATGAAGTTATCTGTTTCCTCTGTTGTCCGTGTTGCTGTGCAATGCAAGGTTACATCTGACCTCCTTAAACTTGTGGAGGGCTTGAAACGTTTGTGCCAAATCATATTCCATGGTTGTGTGCACTATAGAGGAAACTGGTGAGCATATCATTGCTGGATCTGGAGAGCTCCATCTTGAGATTTGCTTTAAAAATCTGCAGCATGATTTCATGGTATGGGATCCAGGTATACCATACCAAATATTAGAGTCTGAAAGGAAGCTTCTCACTCAGTTTCCTCCTCAGAAAAGTAGGCTGGAACGAACAGTTTATTCATTGCTTGCAGGGGAGAAGGGGAGAACCATCACTTTGGAAATCCTTTTCTTAAATGGTCTGGTTCACTTTGCTCTGGTATTCTTCATCCTAATTTTGTTGTTCAGAAGGAGTGCCAAATCAAAACCTCTAAGAAGCTATATTATTCAGAGTTAAATAAGTATCATATAGACATGCTTGATGGTCTGATGAAGTGGAAGGAGAGGTGGTCAACTTGGATCCAGAGAAATTATGGAGCAAATGAGTAACCAAGCACAAACAATGAGCTTTATCTGTTTGCATATAGAAGACAAAAATTTCTCCTGTACCCAATAGAGAAATATCTAACAGAACCTTCATCCGCCATGGGGACGTTGCTAAATATATGTCTTATATGAAGATTAGTAAAAAGCAGCACGAGGCAATTAAAAAGTTAAGACATTCTGGTGATGGCATTCTGTCACGACCCGCACCCTAGAGTTAGGGCACGAGAACGTAACAACGCCCAGCCTACGCCGCAGTGTCGGCGGTAGAACGCTGTCCTAGGTCTCAATGCATATAACAGTATAAGACTAAACAGTTTATACTCCCCGAATGGGGGTGACATAGCAGATACAGTCTCAATCACATCTAAGGTAGAGCATGATAAAGATAGATAAAACATGAAATCCAAAAGAGATACAGGAGATAGAAGTCTAAGTGTCTATGATACATAAACCCAATATACATCTCAAAACTCAATACAGTAATCCACAAAGTAAAATACAACTCCAGACAAAATGAAATAACTACCTAAACAACCTCTAATGTGTCTCCTCTAGGCTAGCAGGCACCTCCAGGCTATCTGTAAAATTTATCAACAGGTCCAGTCAGGACGGGAGCGAGCACAAAACATCTCACGCAGTTCATATCGAGTTAGGAAATATAAAGCATGCAATAGAGTAAAGTACATGAAACGCTGAAAGAAGAATGTATAGAAAACAGTAGAGATTTAATAACAGAAAATATCTAAATATGATAAGTAAGAACTGTAAGGAACATGTGATTTAGAGTACAATCTGGTTATGTAAACGGGCTAGGAAAATGCAATGGTAACTCCATTGTACGTGGGTGTACAATAGACATATACAATAGTTATACAATGTTGTACAATAGGATTTGAGTACATAACCAATTCTACTCCCCCTCCCCAATCAATACACAAGGATCTACTCCAGTTACGTTATCTTATACAATAGTGTACAATGTTATACAATGGATGTACAATGTTATACAATAGTGTACAATGGTCTATCCCTGGGGCTCATGTGATAATGAGAGTACAATATGCACAATGAGTGTACAAGGATATGGGTATTCAATAAATACAATATGGAAGTGAAACGCACGTCACAATATGTATTTAGTGAATACAAGAAGATAACATCTCAAAAGAAGATCCATATAGTACCAATCCGTGATAACAGTCGTGTCAGCATCAAGTACAGTAATCTAGAGCAAGAATGTAAATCCATACAAGTATGAAACGGTCAGAGAATGTACTCGCCTCGATAACCTGAACAGCTGATAAGTATAGGAGGTCCCACTGAAGCCACAGAGTCCTATTTAAAGCAACACAGGTTACAAGGTGTTCAAGTTGTAATAAATGAATCTCTATAATCAATCTACATTATTCTAGGTTCTTCTAAGTCAAAACAACTCTAGGTCGACTCCGGTCAATAATCTAGTCAAACTAGGTCAAGTGTTGACTTACAGTTGACTTTGGGTCAACTGGTCAACTCTGGTCAAACATTGTCAATTCTAGTCTAATATAAAGTGTACTTCGTTATTTGTACGTCGAAACTTACGACACGCAAGTCGAGATAAGGAGATTATCGGTAAGGTTGATAATCTTATTATAGTGATCCACGTGTCCAACTTGTCAATTTCAGCGATGTGAGATCACTGGAATTGGCTGATCTCAGTTTCGTTGTACTAATCCCGAAATACAAACATTATATGAATTAATTATTAATTAATTATAAAAAAGTTAAACTCAGAAAAATTATCAACAAACATTGTCGGACGATGAAATGAACATCGCCAACGTGTCCAGAACGGTCAAATTAGCTAGGATAGCCTATCCAACGGTCCAATTTGGACACAAGGGCAAAAAGGTAATTTCGGGTCAAAACGGTATCCGTGTCGGAGCCGTTTTGTACCGAAAAACGTGCAAGAAAATAAGTCAATAAAATATAACAAACTATATGTCCACGAAACCAGAATGTCGATACGAACCCAACGGTATCTCCAGAATTGGATTCCGTTGACCCGATCTCGATTTGGTCCGTTGACCAGAACTTGGAATTCCGGTTTGCACGGAAATGCGTGCCGGAGCCAAAGTCCTCAAAGCTCAGCAAACTACCTGTCAACGAGTCCAGAATGATGATACGATCTCAACGGTATATCCGGAATTGGATTCCGATGAGCCGATCCCAAAATGACCCGTTGACCCGGATATTGGTATCCGACTTGCACCGAAATGCGTGTCAGACCCAATGTCCACCAAAACCTAGCAAATTATATGTCAACGAGTCCAGAATGACGATACGAACTCAACGGTATATCCGAAATTGGATTCCGATGAGCCGGCGTCAAAAAGTCCCGTTGACCCAGAAAGTGGGACCCGCTTTGCACCGAAATGCGTGCCCGGGCCCACGTTCTCCAAATCTAACAAATTTTATATGAAAACATGCCAGAACGACGCCACAAGTCTAATGGTGGTGTCAGAAATGAAATCTGGAGTCCCGTGTTCAAAAATGAAATTTTACAAGTTGGAAATTACGAATTCGGACGACCAACTTTGGCGTCGAATTCAACCAATCAAACAAGCTCACAATGAAACGAAACTGGAGGGGTAGTAAGAGGGTTATACCAGCTTTGCACAGGAACTGGTAGCATACCAAAAGGAGCTGCGGTGGAGGAGATACAAGCTGACGAAGTTGGCCCCGCGAAACTGTCCAATTTTAATACAATTTAAACGGTCAACTTGGTGGCCGGTTTTCATGTATCAAACGATAAAATTAACGGACGAAAATTGACATGAGCGAAGGTGGATATACCGAGATTGTGACGGAGCGAAGAAATCGCCGATCCAACGGTCGGATTTTCGGAAAAACGCGCGCGAAGTTGCTGCGACGGGGCGCCAAAACGAACTTCATTTCGCGCGCGTCACGACGGGACGTCGTTCAAAACGCACGAATCGCCTCGACGGCGCGTTCCGGAGGACGTTGGCCGCCATGGGAGGAGACCCATGTGTGCGCCCGGCCCTGGGGGGGGCGTCCCCACCGACCATGGCGGCAGTGGCGCCGGCGGTGGCCGGCATGCACGCGCGCGCCACTTGGTGCTGCTGCTGCGCTGTTGCGCTGTTGCGCGCGCGCAGCGGCGCTCGCGGTGGCCTGGCGACGCGCGGGGCGGCGCACAGGGCTGCCACAGTGGGGGGAAAGGTGGTGCGGCGGTTTCCAGGAGTGGTGGTGGCGGTGTAGGTTGTTGGAGGTGGTGGTTGTGGTGAAAATGATGGTGGTGGCCGGTTGGTGTTGTGAAGGAGGAGGGAGGAAGAGAAGATGGGCTGTTGTGGAGGTCGACGGCGAGGATGGCCGGGGGTGGCCGGAGCTGTGGAGGAGAGGGAGGTCGGGGAGAGAGCTGGTGTGATAAGGAGCTGCTGTCGGTTTTGATGTATGGTGTTGGAAAATTTTGAAAGGGAGAGAGAGAAAGAGATAAGAGAGAGGAAAAAGTGATTTTTTTGTGGGAGTTAGGGCCGACCAACTTTTGTTGGCTGTGGGGAGTGTGAATGTAGGGAATTTAATGGATGGGATTAGTTTGTAGGATCTAAAGGCTAGGAATAATTTGGAGAAATAGGGTATTCCAAGGGAAATAAATCAATGGGAAATTTTCCATTAAATATTTAAAATAGATAAAATAAGCACTTGATATTTTTGGGCAAGAAATATGAGGGCGTCCTAATAGAGGGCGACACAAAGCTGGACCGGACTTGGTGGAGCCGGATTGGGTCAAAACCGGACATTGTACAAAAATCGAATTAAAATTAGACGTTGATGATCATGTGTAAATAAGTAGCACATGGGGATTCCAATAAATGGGACACAAGTGGCGGACGGGTAGTAGGCTCAATGTGGGCCATGTCCATAGTTGGGGCTGACAAGTTTTGGTCGACAGGGGACCCACAAATCAAGTTGGAAAATAAATGTGACGCCGTGGAGTGAAATAACATCGGGTCACGTGTCGGGAAAGTTGTGCGAATCAAATGGAGCACAAAATGACGTGTCTGAGTGGGACACGAAGGTCATGGGTGACGAGCGTCTCGAGTAGATCATCAATGAGGAGTTGGTTTCAAGAAACTGACTGGTCTTGCGCTCCCAATTTAAAAGTCATGGTAACGCGCTGGAAATGATCAAGGAAAAGAGTGGAAAAATAAATAACAATCAAATGGTCTAAACCGACCCGAAGTTCAGCGAAGCAGAAAGAGCACAAGAGAACAAGTTTGGATGGGACACTATATACCGTCATGAAGGTAATCATGTCCACTCCAAACTCATGAAGAAGATTTCCAGAGTTGAACATCCCTGATACTCCAAATATCAATGGCATGAAAAAGTACACTTACAGATAGATAAATAAAATGAAATATTTATCAAAACCAAATAATCAGAAAAAACAAAATAAAAATGAAAAAAAAAATTTCAACCCGAAATTCAGGGTGCTCACACATTCAGACCAAGTCTCTTAGCCCTGTCTTGGGCGATATCAAAGGCTTTCATGTCCTTCCCTTTGAAATACTTCTGGATGATGAAAAAACTAGGCTTCATCAACAATGGTTACAACTAGTTACAAGAGATCTTCCGATGGCTTTTGAGGTACACCAGGAAGATAAATTACAGAGAAAGCAATTAAAGAAATGCTTTGAGCAGGAGCTTTCTGAGAAAAATGCAGTGATAAGGGATAAGGCAGAGACTGATAACTAAGTTAGCTCTCCAGTGTCAAGAATCAGTATAAATACTAATGTGGATCAGCAGGATCTTTGTTTACAAGTTCAAGCTCAGTAATTCCGTAGTTCATGGTCCATCCAGTGTGCAATATCAAGAGAGGTGTATACAGTTGAACTGGTGGGTGAATCATTTTTTATTTTGACCTTGAGACAAGGTCAAAATAAGGGAGGGTATTGATACAACCCCAAGTTCAGCGCAGTGAGCAAAGTAGTGAAGAAGAGCCTTCAGTCTTTCCTTCTTCACTTGTTAATAGCTAGTATTAGTGTATCAGACAACTTATCATTCAAGCCAGCTTAGCATTCCTCCAACTGGCAAGCTACCAACTCAGCATTCACTTGCTCAGTCAGCAATCATCAGTTACAGTCAGCATAACTAATATCAAGTTTAGTATCGGTTGAGTAGTAATTGAAAATTCCTTCCTTCTTATAAATAGGGAGTGGTAGAGAGGGAAAGTAATGAAGAAATGTCTCCAATTCTGTTATTCTTTTTTTTTTAGTTTCTCTACTCTTGTAATTTTCCTTGTCCTTGAGCATTTTAATACTACAAACCTTAGTTCTTCCCCAATCCTGATCTATTCATTCAATTTCTTTGCAAATTCTTTTCCAATTATGTCAAATTGTGTTCGTTCTTCACCAGTTCCTGGTTTGATAGGAAGATGTCCTATCATATTATTGATGTAATATGCATGCAGTAGGATGTTGATCAATGAGAATGTAACTAGATGATGTGAAATAAACATTAAGTTGTAATCTGGAAGTTTGGAATCCAACTTCAATGTAATTTTTATCGGAACATGGATGCACACAGGATGGTCAAGCAACAATTCCAAAAATCTCTTTTCAAACCTTAAACCAATTTACAAGGATGGAGAGAGAGATGATGATTGTTTGGTAAGGTCACATTGTTGATTAACTGGAGTCCGGAGTTTGTAGTTTTACATGATTATTGACTTCTAGTGAAGGATGTAGGAAAAAATTTAAGCCGTATATTCTCAATGTCGCCTATATTGTTTATTTGTTATTCAGCAACTTGTTACAAGTACGTCCAGGAACTGATCTTGATATTAGTCTACTAATTTACATGTTCTTCTCAGTTTTACATATCTATTGATTTGTGATTTATGTGAAACATTTTTGTGACGTTTCTGAGGAATTTGCTAATTTATTTGTTGAATTTTTGTAAAACTGAATATTAAATTGATCTTTTGTTATTGTCGATTGAATCGTAGCAATTTTATTTTTATCTTTTTCAACACAAATACGTACACACACAATTTAGTAGGTGACTGCACTAATGCTTTCTCATATACCTGTAGGCGTCAGGTCGAAGAGGCTCTTAACTTCCGTGTGGCAAAAGCCAGTGAAATCAGTGAAACTGAAAAGGTGTCTAGTTTAATAGTCTTAACACAGCTACATATGCATATTGAACTCTATTGCAGAAAATAAAGTCAATTTTAATCAATTAATTACTGCATACTTTTGATCATTTATCTAAAATATTGTGCCAGCAATGTCTGTTAGTTAAATATGGCTATCATTCATGAACCTTATCTGTTACTTCTATTTCTAATGGATTAGACTGATTGTTGCTGTCTATTATTTGTTATTTGCAAGAATACCACACAAATAATGTATATAAACTTAATTGATGACAATGTACATGACATCTAACACCTCTGGTCTGTCAATTTGGATTCACATCAACTTCTTCAATATGTTTGCAATATGCTCAATGAAGGATAGATAATTGATCTGCCAGTGTAGGATCATTGATTTCTTTGTTTTAACTTATTTAATTTTCTACTTATAGAGTACATGGCCCGAAAAGGATTCAAACACCCGACCCCAATAATTTGGGATAAAGGCTTTGTTGTTGTTGTTGTAAGGATAGATAATTGATATTATGGGGGACCTTGAGAAGCATGATGATGAATGACTAATTGAAGTTCTGCCTTGGTAGGCATGGCCTACCAGCGAGAAACAAGGTTGCCTATCTGAACTGCACAACCTGAACTTGGATGTTGAAATTGGGCAACGTTCAGCAGAAAATAATATTTTGCTTCTAGCATTCAGAACTAGGAAGTCAGTAAGATGTTATAACTTGCAAGATAAACATTTCTTCTGCATTCTTGTGGTAAAAAAGTGATGGCATTGTACCGATAGTACCTTTGAATTAATCTAAAGACAGACATTGAGTACGAGAGTGAGCAACTAACGGCTAGCATTGTGCCATGTGTAACTATAAAGAACCTTCGTATAAACCAACAAGGTTTCATAGTAAATGACTTACAACCAAAAGGATACACCGTGATGAAATTGAAGACTCTAACTGCGCTGGATGGGAGGTGCAAGCTAATCAAGTATTAAGTATGTATAAGATATGGTATTGACTATTGAGTGATTCTGGTTGAGAAGTTTTTTGTAATGACTTTGAACAATCTTGAAGACAAAATAGCAGTAAAGATGGTAAAGAGTGTGGGTGCAACCATTTCTATTATCTAATCGCTTTTGTGGTACTTGACATTTTATACCAGAAACTTAACAATGACCATAGCATCCATAGAAAAATGAATTGTTCTAAGTCTGTGTTTGTTTGGTGGGGAGTGGGAGAAGAGAAAAGAAAAAATTGAATAGTTTTCACTTGTTTGGTTACAAAGGAAAGGAAAAAAGAAAATGAGAGAATAGTTTGATGAGCAGATATCAAGTATCAACATGAGTCTTTTGTCTCATAACATTTCAATCTTCTAAGGGTAAGAGGCCATTGGAAGGTCAAACTGGCTATGTGGCTTCCCAAATTATGTCTGATGAGCTGGTTTAGGACCATAAATGCTTGGTGCCAGAGGTCTACATGCCAAGGAGAACAAGGCATGTACTGCAGAAGTATTTGGATCTCTTCCTAAATATAATCATAAGCAAATGCTCTACTGGAGCCCGACCAAATAAACAGTTGAACTACGGGGACAAATGACATTGAAATCTTCATTATCTTAATAGCAGTAGCACAAGACTGACTATAATCAGGTCATAATTTAAAGTAAATCCACAAGCAACCATATACACCTTGTAAGACGAGATTGAACCATCTTATATTTGACCAACACAACCAGAGATTCAAGGGTTGCACTTATTTTCCAGTAAGCTAAATTACTTCTTTTCCTAGGATGCATTCATGTAGGAGTATATTTTGTCTACATTTCGGCATTCCGTATAGCTGTGTTGATCATTTACTGTCACCTGGGAGTATTGAAATCTTTTTACCATTTAACCTCAGGGAGTAGCCACTGAGATTGCTGGACTAGAGAAGCATAGAGACAAACTTGAGGATGAATTGACGCAGGTAGTATTTGAATTGGTTCATTTCTTGCTTATTCATCAACACTATATCAACATTTATAGCGACATAAAATAAGCTCTCTGTATGGTGACATAGCTGTTACAGTAATTCTGGACACCCTTTAAGCTTTTTGTCTGGGAGGAAGTTGTCGAACAAATAATGGATGCTTTCAGATTTTTGGTTATTGATGTAGAAGTATGAAATGAAATGCTTAATCTAATTGGTTCCATAATTTTCTCATGTAAAGGATCAGAGATGAAGTTGGCCCTTGTATGGACATTATTGTTTATTAATGAAATGACTCGTGCATGATCAGCCTGTAGGCAGGAACATGTATGACAATATTCACCCGCTTCACCATTTCTCTACAGTCCCAAAACTCATAATTCAAAACCAAATATAATATACCCGAGGAGATTTATGTCCTTGAGATGAGCTTTCCTGTCTTAGCTGCCTGGGCCTTCACGAGTACAATTTTTCCCTTGATTGTTCATGTGTAGAAGGCTCTCGTACGTTTTTCCTGGCATTCAGAACATACGAGTCTGTCTACTTACTGTTTGGTATAAAGCTAATATATTTGTCCTAAGTACTTCAAGCTAGATCGATATCCGTGCTGCTAATTGATCTAGAACATTGTACAATTACTACTAGTCGAATTATTTGTTGGTAGTATTAAGAACTCACCTTCTATGGGAGAAGGCATGGATGATGATGATCAGCGTGAAGAACCCTCCTAATTCAAACTCTTTATCAATATTTTGTACTTTCAACCCCTAATGCATGACCCATTGGATTCTACCTTCAAATTTCACATAAATCCATTAATGCTCCTTAACATCAATTTTATGGATGTGGCCTTTATTTGATCATAGTCCCAGTGCAATATTCAAAATATCACCTTTGTAATCATGCTAATGTCTCTCTTCTGAATGCTTGAGTAAGCTAAATTCCATTAAGCAAGATTCTATGTTTTCAGTTATTTAAGTTTGAACTTTCTGTTCAACATAATCCTAGGGACTAAGAAATGTCGGATGAATAGAGAAGAAGTATCATAGTACCCATATATAAGAAGAAAGGGGATATACGAAGTTGTAATAACTATCGAGGAATCAAACTTAAGTCATACTATGAAATTATTAGGGAATGATTGAGCAAAATTAAGAAAATAGACTAGAATTTTAGAGAACCAATTTGGTTTTATGCTGTAGAGATCTACTATGGATGTCATTTACCTATAAAGAAGATTAATGAAAAAAATTGGAGAAAAAAGATTGAGATTTATATACGACTTTTATTGAGTTTGAGAAAGCTTACGATCTAGTTTCTAGGGGGATAATATTGTGGACTTTGAAGAAGAAACAACTTCATAGTAGTTATATTGAAACTATTAAAGATATGTACGGTAGAGTTACGATGAACGTGTGAACTATTGGAAGAGATGGTAATCTGTTCTCTATTACCATTAGCTTATATCAATGATCAACGTTCAGTCCTTACCTTTTTGCGATAGTTACGAATAAAATTACAAGACATCCAAGAGGAGGTTCTATGGTGTATAATAGTTGTTGATGATATTATGTTGGTTGATGAGAGTAGAGAATGGTTAGATGCTAAAATAGAAGTGTGAAGAGATACTTTATAATCTAAGGAATTTAAGATGAGTAGGAAAAAACAGAGTATATGAAATGTAATTTCAACCCAAAATTAAAGAGAAATGAGAGGGTAATTCATATAGACGGACAAACGCACCTAAAAGCGATAACGTTCAATATTTATGATCAATCATTCATCATATGGCGAGATTGAGAATAATATCATGCATAGAATTAAAATAAGATGGTTGAAATGGAATACTGCTTCTGGAGTATGAGTAGGAAAAAAAACAGAGTATATGAAATATAATTTCAACCCAAAATCAAAGAGAAATTAGGGGGTAATTCATATAGATGGACAAACATACCTAAAAGCGATAACTTTCGATATTTATGATCAATCATTCATCATTATGGCGAGATTGAGAATAATATCATGCATAGAATTAAAATAAGATGGTTGAAATGTAAAGTACTTCTGGAGTACTTTGTGATCGTAAGATGTCTATCAAGTTGAAAGAAAAATTCTACAAGACTACTATAAGACCAACTATACTTTATGGATTAGTTTAGTCGAAATGAGAATGCTAAGACGGATGAGTGTAGAGCTGCAAACGAGCCAAGCCGAGCCAAGCTTTTGTAAGCTTGAGCTTGGCTTGACTAGAATTAATCAAGCTAAGTTCGAGCTTGATAAATTTTTTATTTTAGAGTTTGAGCTTGGCTTGATAAACAAGCTCGATAAGCTCAAAATCAAGCTCGTTAAGCTTGATTTTAAGCTCACTCAACTTTATTTCAAGCTCATTAAGCTTGATTTCAAGCTTAACGAGCTCGATTTCAATTAGTTAGGTTTGAATTCAAGTACCTGTAATATTAACAATTTATTTATAAAAACTTAATTTAAAAAGTTCCTTAATATCAATTATTAAGGACATAAATATATAATGTACAAATATATATATATATATATATATATATATATATATATATATATATAGAATTCAACAAAGAACAAACGAGCTTCTAAACGAGCCAGCTCGCGAGCTCAAACGAGCCGAGTACTTCTAAGCTTGAGCTTGGCTCATTTATTAAACGAGCTTGAAAATGAAGCTTGACCTCAGCTTGTTTAGTAAACGAACCGAGCTCAAACGAGCTTTTATCGAGCTGAGCTTCGAGCAGCTCGCGAACAACTTGGCTCATTTGCAGCCCTAGATGAGTGACAATGTCACGACCCGCTCTCGAATAATCGGACACGAGTCGGACACGTCCAGCATTCGTCGATGGATACGACGAAGTAAGCTGTACAATACTAAGGAAAACTCCAAGTCACAATGTAATGTAAACATCCACAGCTTTATATATAACGTTTCCAGAAAATCACCAATATCCACCAAGTCATTTTAGTACAAAGTCATCCGGAGACAAATCCGGTCAAATAAAATAAACAATGATGAATCATAAAATACAATATCCAGAAAGACTAAAAGAAATAAATTTCGCAATATCCAATGCAATCACATGCTCCATGTGGCCTCACGCTCACCTGCAACGTATCCTGTCAGGAAAAGAGCAAAGTACAACCCCGACAAGAACAATATACAATATAATCTGTAGTACATAATACAAGGTGAAACTAGAATACCAGAACTGGAAATGAAACTACGGTAACATAAATAAAATATAAAACTGCAGACAATGGACGTGACAATCAATATACAAGACAATGAACACGGCTATCAATGAACAAGACAATGAACACGACAATCAATATGCAAGTGTGACAATTTGAGATATTAAACTAATGTGTGACCGGCTTAGGACCACAATCAATCAATGAGTCAATCAATTCTACAAGATCCGGCTTCATCGTACGTGAAGTGTACGATTAGACTATCCACAATACCTATGTTGGGTGTGGTCACACAAAAGCTAATATTTCTCCCAATCCCCGCAATAAACAATGACCCACAAGCAATGAATAAGGTACAAGACAATCGTGTGTATCTCGTGTCCGATATGGGAACATGGCACATGAATGTAAGACAAAAAGACAAGGTAAAAGTCGAGTCGGTGTACTTGCTTCACCTTGGAAGCACGGGAGTAGTACTGCATGGATTAGGGGTGAGCATTATTCGGTTTTGGACCGAAAACCGAACCGAACCGAACCGAATAAGAGATTCGGTTCGGTTTTAAAAAAATCGGTTCGGTTTCGGTTTTGAAAATACTAAATTTTCTTATTCGGTTTCGATTTTGGTTTTGAGTTTCGGTTTCGGTCCAAAACCGAAAACCGAATAAGAAAATTTAGTTATATATATATATATATATATATATATATATATATATATATGTATTAATTATAGGTATATACAAAATATATATAGGTATATACTAAATATATCTAGGTATATTTAGTTATTACAAAAAAGCACAAAAAAACCCATAAACCGAATAAACCGAAAACCGAACCGATTTAATTCGGTTCGGTTCGGTTCGATTATTGACCAATTCGGTTCGGTTTCGGTTTTGCTTATTCGGTTTCGGTCCAATTCGGTTTTCGGTTATTCGGTTCGGTTGGAACCGAATAAACCGAATGCTCACCCCTAGCATGGATGTTCACCTGTTAATTTTTGGTACAAATTATTAGGGTATAAATAATGACATTAGCTAACTAGATAACTAACTTAGATAATTCAACTATTTCTAGACAAGAATTAGTTAACCATATTTTAGAAACTGTATATATATTCAAAATAAATATTAGTTAGATAAAATTATTTTTAGAAATATTTTGCAAGGTAATAATTAATTACTAACAAGCATGAATTTGTTTTAGTAAAAATTTATAGCAACATAATATTTAGACGTATAAATAACTATATATTTTAGGGTTTTACTGCCAAAGATTTATTAATAAAAATCATGGAGAAACATTTATTAGAAATATTTTCTTTTAGGAGTTAATAACCTTTAACAACTACATATTGGCAAAATAATCATAATGTATTCTAGAAAATATTCTACTAGTAGCTAACAGTAACTATTAAATTAAACTAGGAATATATTATATTTTAATAAATATCATAATGCCAACTAACAAATTAATTACTTTTTAGAAATATTATACATTAGTTAAAACAAGGAAACTCAAATAACAAAATAAACAAATACTAACAGACCAAACATCCTCATCAAAACTAACACTCTAACCTAACATTAATTCACTGCTAAATAATATTGTAACAAAATTAAATCCAACTATACAATCTGTCCCAACCATAAACCTAAATACAAATCCCCTCTGCGCACTTAGTTGTGGTTGTAGATAGCTGTAAACAAGTTGACTCCTTTTATTCGTGAAGGCTCACAGACCTAGCCTACAGTTTTCGAAGAGTCACTACTAATAATGAAACAAAAGGAAAGGAAATCAAAATAAAGGATGAGACTCTCTTCTCCATATTTCTTCTCACATGTCAGCTGTCTTAAATCCCACAAGTCTTTTTTTCTTTGAATTCTTTCACTCTGACATTACTTCCCAGCCGACTCAAAGCAACCCAACTTGGCCCCATATCTACTGTTAATTTCTTATTCCCTTTATATTCTTACATTGGGCTAAAAAAAAATTTAAATGAAGAAAAGAGTTGGTTGTCTCCTCGGGTTCCGAAGAGACACTGCTGGCATTGGGTTTTGAAGGCAAATGTCTCCTCAAAGGACCAAAAACATCCAGGTTATATGAACAAAAGAGGAATTAACGAAAATAAGACCCTCTCTCCACTCTTATACTTCCAGCCACCTACAGGGACCAACAAAACCCCTAATCCCACTTCTTCCTCCCATCTCATCTTTCTTCTTCCTACATAGCCAACGACCTCTTCCTCTCATTCTCACATCTCATCGGAACCAATTTCTTTCCACACACTTCATCTTCTCCACTCTTAAATCTAACTCTATTTCCTCTCATCTCAATTCCTCTACTTCTACATGAAGAACCCTAACTCCAAGTACTGGATCTGCACCTTGGTCTCCCCCAAAATGAAGGGAAAAAAAACAAGAATAAGGAAAAACCAGATCAAGAAGGAAGTGGAGTGGCGCTCACCTTGGTTCGGCGGCAAATCTCGAGACCCGGCGGTGACGGTGGCTTCGACCAGCTTCGGCTGGCAGCGGTCGGCCCTGGGTGATCACGGCGGTGACGGCTCCGTCTTCACCGGCGAAGAGGTGGCTCGGTGCGAGAATCAAAGAGACTCGGTCTTCGAGGGTGCACGATCTCCGAGATGGCGGCATCGTCGTCTAGTGTGCTGGCGACTGATTCATCGTCCCCAGCCTCTCCAGTAGGCGGATCGAATAGATGATGACGGAGCTCTGCAGTCTGATCATGACTCTCCGACGAAGTCCTCTTCGACCCTACGCTGCAGCGACTTTCCGACGTGTTGGCGATGTAGTGCTCATTGCTCGCTGATACGTTGCTCCTGCATTTTTGAGACCAAACGACATCACTGTGTAACAGTATGTACCGATCGGCGTTCTGAAGGAAGTATGTCTCTCGTCGTCTGGAAACATTTTGATTTGGTTGTACCCCGAATACCCATCCATAAATGACATTCGTTCGAAACCACACGTGTTATCGATCATGACGTCGGTGATTGGAAGAGGGAACTCTTTAGGACAATGACGAAGCCGAGAAATTTACCACTAGAGACGCCCAGGAAGGACTTAGTAGGGTTCATCTTAAGTTGATGTTGACGCATTAAATCAAAGATAGTCTTCAAATCTTGGATATGATCCTCCTTTTGTCGACTCTTGACTGCAATATCATCAACGTAGCATTCGACTATTTTCCGGAGATGTTCGCGGAACATAGTGCTCATTGCTCGCTGATACGTTGCTCCTGCATTTTTGAGACCAAACGGCATCACTGTGTAACAGTATGTACCGATCGGCGTTCTGAAGGAAGTATGTCTCTCGTCGTCTGGAAACATTTTGATTTGGTTGTACCCCGAATACCCATCCATAAATGACATTCGTTCAAAACCACACGTGTTATCGATCATGACGTCGGTGATTGGAAAAGGGAACTCGTCTTTAGGACAAGCCGCATTGAGATCGCGAAAGTCTATACAGACTCGGATCTTGCCAGTCTTTTTGAGAACAGGAACAATGTTAGCCACCCACTCAGGATGCTGTTCCTCTCGGATAAATCCGGAAGCCATAAGCTTGTTGACTTCAGCTTCAATTGCATCCATAATGTCTGGACGAAATCGTCGCTGTTGTTGTTTGACCGGTTTAGCATTCGGCATGATATTAAGTTTGTGTGTTGCGATCTTCGGATCTAGCCCTGGCATATCCTCATAGCTCCAGGCGAAGACATCGATGTAATCATGAATAAGCTTGATCATGTCTTGCTTATCTGTTTCTGAAAGACTTTCGCTGATGAATATTGGCTTGGGGGATCCCTCCTCACCAACATCAATTTGGATCAATTTATCTTCAGTAGGAGGTTCTCTTTGCTCGAACCTGAATTTCCATTGGTTGTCTAATCTTTGAGCCCATTGTTTCGATTCGGGTGATATTTCAAAATCATCTTCATCTTCATCATTTTCTTGCGGACCGTTGGCGGAGACCATATTGGCGGATAGAGTAGAACGATGAAAATCGCCAATACTTGCGTCGGAATCCCAAGAAAAGGAATCGGAAGAATCAGATCGTTCGTCTCCGTCGGATTCTGGATCCTCATGGACTGTGTTGATGAAGGGGGTAGGAGTAATGTAACCCAATCCGCTTTTTGTCCTTCCGTATTTCAAGGGAGGAATTCGAACATGCATTCTTCTTCCTTTTCCACTACTGAGGCCAGTTCTGAAGTCATAGCCCATGTTCTTGATGATGTTTTTGGACTGCTGACTGTAGCGACGTAGTTGTAACCTTCCGGTATCATCGTTTTTGTCGTCGTCTTCCAGATTAGGAGGATTCTGGGGCCCCTTGCAGAAGAATATTGGAGCTTCTCCTGACTTTCTAATAGGAACAAGGAAGTATGAATTTTGTACAGACTCTAATGATACTTCTGTATGAAGAGTTTGAACAACTCCTATAGTTAGTGGCTCTAAGCTATCTAGCAAATGTAAATAACTTTGTACATGATTACAAACATCAATATACTGTAAAGGAGATGCTTTATTAATATCAGATGCTGTATTTACAGAAGAAGGCTGAGCCTTAGTAGATTTAGTCAAATTAATGACTAAAGGGGGGAGAAGAAGAGCGAGCAGAAGTTTTGTTTCGATTAAGGTCGATAACAAAAGGCTCAGAAAAGGTGAGCTCCCTTGGAGAGGATTGTGGATAAGTAGTGCGTCCACTGACTGGAATGACTAGAGTATCTGGTCTAGCCTGAGAAGATGGTGAGAGAGTGGTGCGTCCACTGACAGGGATTATCAGCGAACTTTGTGGAGCTTGGGAAGGCAATGAAGTGGTACATCCACTGACAGGAATTATCAGTGGGCTTTCTTCAGATGATTTAGTAGACCGCGGATGAGTGATACGCCCTTTTACAGGAATAACAAAGGTGTCAACTTTCGATGTCTCATCATCATCCATAGCTTGTAAGACTTTTGAATACTCATCTTTGTACATGCGAGAGTCATTGTAGTAAGCTTCGACTCCTCTGAAAGGATTAATGTCCGCGACTTCCTTTTGAACTTCTCCCTTTTCATCAATGTATTTGAAGCACTGGTGAAGAGTGGAGGGGACGATATTGTGTTCATGTAGGCAAGTCACCGGCTCTGCTTCCGGCTTCTTCAGATGAGTCAGGCAAGAGTCTGCTTGCAGTAGAGCTTCACTTAACGTTTTCCGAGTTTCCTTGGATAAACGTAAAAGTTCGAAGATGGACAACCTGGCTGGAGTGTTAGCAAGTTGAGCCAGAATGTCAAAATTATATGGCTTCTGCAATCCGGGAGGAAGAGACTTCTTGATTGGTTTGTCGAAGCGGGCAGGTTGCTTCCCTTTGTCGGCTGTTGTTGGTTTAGAGGGAATCGTCTCAGCAGGAGCATTTGAAGGTCCTTCGTTAGAGATGGGTGCTGGAGCTGCAACCGGAGGGACATCAGAAGTTTCCTCAGGAGCTTCAGCGTAATCTTTCAGATATGTTTTTCCTGACCGGGTTCCGGCGAGAGCTTCGACTTCAGGCTCAGGTTCAGAATCTACCAAAACCATGTTGCAATCCTTCATCTTGTTCTTGGTTTTTTGGTGCTTGATGAGAGCTTCAGTCCAGAAACCGAGGCCAACACGGGATTGATTATGTCTCAAAGTGAGGGCTAGAGGTGCTCGGAGTCCTTTGCCGGAGCTTAAACCAGGAGCAGTGGCTAGATCATAACCCATCTTCGCCATTAATTCACGAGATTGTGAACTATATAGATGAAACGCAGGTTTGTATCTGTCTTCGGATCGAGGTACAATTTTTACCTCTGTAGGGGGTGACTTTCCTGCTATGATGAAAGTAGAGGTTAGAGAAAGATTGGGTGTATGCTAGAAGTCATATGGCATGACTTAGTCTTCCCAGGTTTCTTTTTAGACAGAGGAGCCTTCCGAGGAGAAGAGGAAGACGTCTCGAACTCCGTCACTAAATCGGGGTGGATCCACATAATCTCTCCCTTTTTAGTGGTGACGGGAACAAGTCCTTCATTCTGGGCTGGTGGAATATTCACAACTTCAAGGGTTGCTTTGGGGATAGGGACAATCCCATTTTCCACCAATAACGGAAGGAAGTCGCCGAACTGCATCGAAATCACATTTGCTGTGACTGTTTTGTCTTTAGGTGTTAGTGTCACAGCTTCTGATTTGATCATTTCTTGGATCTTTCCTTTTAATACGAAGCAAGACCGGATTGTGTGACCCAGCATTCTGTGATATGGACAGTATTTTGGATGATCCGTTTGTTGGCTTCATCAGGCTTTTTGATATCTGGCAGTTGTATCTTGTTACCTTTAAGTAAACATTCGAAGATGCCTTGAACATCGTCATCGTCGAAAGAGTATTCTTCCTTCGGCCGAGGAGGTCTCTGCTGTTGATTTGTTGGAGCTGGGGTAGCTTGGGCAGATATTACCTCTTGATTGTTGCTCTGGAGATTGACTTCGAGAGTCTCTTTTCCTTTGCGATTGTTGGGTCGCGCACTATTGCTAGTACTTTGACTTGATTCTTTGGGAGTCATGTGTACCCCCAGACCTTTGAAAGTTTCAGCACTGACTTCGGCAACTTTGGCACTGACGATGAAGGAAGGCCAATCTTGGAACTGAGTGGATCCTGTCCACATGCTGATGATTGGTAAGAGGTTCGACTTGCAAGTGTCGATAGTGACGGCATCGGGAGTTCCGAGAAGCATTTTTAGAGCTTCTCTTCTGAATCTTTCAATGAAGCTCTCAGTGCTTTCATTATTTTTCTGTTTGATTCGTATAAGGGCTGACATAGTCATGTCGTTAATGCCTTCATAGAATCGTTCTAGAAACATCTGTTTGAACCCGGCAAACGAAGTAATGCACCCATCAGGGAGACTTCGATACCATTCATAAGCGGTTCCTTTAAGACAACCAACAAATACCCGAGTGAGGAGGGCATCGCTCGGTTGCAGCTGATCAGTCATTACCTCAAAGTGATTAATGAACTGACTTGGGGAGGTGGTCCCATCAAAGAAAGAGATGGTCGGAGGCTTGTATTTTGGGGGGTACGATACATCATTCCATTGTATGGGGTAAGGCTGCTTGATACCTAATCTTTGTAAGCCGTCCTTTTGCTTGAACGCTTCGAATTGAGACCGAAGATTCTTCAACTCTTCAGTGACCGCTCCGGAAGATTGCGGTGTCGTTGCTTGTTGGGCATAATTGGGAGGAGGGACTGCAGTATATGTACCACCCCCAGCTCCGGACTGACTTGGAGTTGGCTGTACATGAACATTAGATTGTACCCCCGGAATAGTAGAAGGTTCCAGGTTTGGGGCAACAGGAGTATTTAATACCACTGGTGGTACTGTTTGTTGAACTTGCTGAGTTTGTTGCTGAGCTTGTATAAGAGTATGCATAGCAGTCAATGTATCCGCCATGGCTCGTAACTGTTGTTCCAAGGAAGAAATCCTTTGTTCATGAGCCTCAGTGCTAGTCGAAGGTTCGTGATTGCCATCTACCATATAAGTAGTAATCATTCGAGGTATCGACGATGAAACAGTCTGTTCCGAATCGTCGCTATGAGAGTCAGCATCTTTCCCGGGGCTATTCACGGGAGTTAATACTGGGAAGTTGGACTCTCCTTGGAAGTCCTCCGTGGTCTCAGGATTATCATCTGGATGAGAAGAAGAAGAGACCCTGGTCGAAGCTCTGGTTCTGGATCTGGTGCCGAGGTAAACACCGTCTTCAGAATCTAACATAGAATCAGATCGTATTCTACCCCCAGTATTTCTGGAGGTCATGTTGACGGAAGCATAAAGAGGTTCGTCTTCGTCTGGTATTGGTTCATGTTGAATCCGTTCGAAGACAGATCGTCTTTTCGGTGAACAACAACACTGGATCACGACCCGAGGTTGGAAGTTACAACAATGCTCTTCATGACGAATATGAGCAATGTCAGAGACAGATGGAGTGTTGATTCTCCGCTTGTTTTGCAGATGTTCCCGGAGATCTGCGGAAACAGACTGGGAAGTGTTTGAAGATAGTCTCTGTGTAGAAACTTGTCTTTTATTCTTCTGTCTTTTTGGTTCTTGAATGTATAAAGACCGATTGATCTGAGCGATATAGTTCTTAGCATATTGTGCATCAGGGTCCATTATACTTGTCCCAGTTTGATAAGGCTTCTTTATGCCGGAAGTAGAATCGAGACGATTCCGGTTAAGCTTGTTACGAAGGTCCATAGGAGGTACACCTTTGGTATCAGTCCTGGATACTTGCAATTTGCCTTTCTCGGATCGGGAAATTTTGAGAGAAGGAAGATGAACATTATTCCGACTGGGAGTCGGTAATAATCCATCTTTAGAGGAAGTAGCCAAAAGGCATTTTCCTTTGTTTGATCTAGTAAGAGTACTAGTCAAATTAACCCCAGAGGTAAAAACCTTAGGAGCAGAGGAGTTGACTAAAGAGTCGTTCTCCTTGGTTGGCACAAGATGTGCAAGCTGTGGGGGAATCTTCAGAGAATTCTTGTCATACGCTGCCTTTTGACTAGCGTATGGTTGGTCAATGATTGCCATACGCACAGAGTCATTAATGGCTAAAGAGCCGACTGCTGTCGTAGGAGTAGAAGAAGAAGAGACTTTTCGAATAGATGGTGACGGAGCTTTGCAGTCTGATCATGACTCTCCGACGAAGTCCTCTTCGACCCTACGCTGCAGCGACTTTCCGACGTGTTGGCGATGTCCAGTGGTGAACAAGATCGGAGGAGATCCGGTCGGCAAGGTCCAGATCCGGCGACCTGACGGTTGAGCGAGGCTCGAGGTGACAACCCTCGCGGTGGCCTCTAGTGGTGGAGACGAGGCGCTCCGACGCTCTGGCGGTGGACGAAGTCGGCTGCTAGTGCCAGATCTGGTGGCGGCGGTATTCGGTGGAGGACGGCGATCGCCGGGGCTTCGCGACGGCTCGGCCGGAGAAATGGCCAGAACAGTGGGAAATGTGCCAGTGGCATTGGGACTGTATTGAAAACTGTGCAATAAAATAATATTTATAGGAAAATATTTGAGTGGCATTTCTGTGAATAGATGTAGATCTGGGGGCAAGAAATAATATTTGTAATAGAATTCAGTTATCTCCAACTAATCAAGAAATTAGTTTAGGAATTAATTCACTCAAAACCAGTTTCAAAACCAATCTATAACTAACCACAGTAGCTTTAATAACTGATTTAGTCAGTTCACTAACTGATGGTTAATCCCAAAAGAATTCATTAGCCAACAGAATAGTTACAAAATTAATTAGTAACAATATTATGATTTAAGCCTTGATAGAGAATTTGAAATTAATAATTACTACTATGAATAGTAACTAAGCAAAAACAGAGCTAATCCATAAAATTTAGTTGATGGTAATGATGAGATTAACACAAAATCAAGTTTTAATTTAATACTATCGAATTACTTATATTTAAAGGAACTTATAACAGAAAAATTAGTAAAATTGATTAAAGAAAATAAGTGAGAAGAAATATTTGAAATTTCCAAATAGCAATTCTTAAGAAAATTTTTAAAATTCACAAAAATCGATTTAGGGAGTTACAGACAATACATTAAAGGTATGATAAGAAATGAGTGTATCCGTGGAAAGTTAGAGGTGGTGCCAATTGAGAATAAGATGAGAGAAAAATGACTTAGGTGGTTTCAACATGTCCAACACGGACTAATTGATGCTCATGTATGGAGGAACGATAATATAGTAATTAATGAAGCCGCTAAGAGTAGAGTAGGCATGGAAGAACATGGTTTGTAGTGTTAAAAATGTTATGAAATTTGTTAGCGCTACAAAGGACATGGTCCTTAATAGAGCCGAATGGAAGAAGAATAATCAAACAGCCCATCCTAGAAATTTGAGATAGAGGCTTTGATGTTGTTGTTGTTGTTTTTTTGTAAGTTTGAACTTATGCTTGACAGTTTCATAAGACTAACGAATAAAACCACAATAGACAACAAAAATTATTTGTATTCTCAAATTCATTTGCATTAAAGAAACAAATAAAGATATGTATATTATGATAAATCAACCTTAGGTGGCCTCTTTCTTATCAGCCGATCCGAAAAGTAGGGATGGAGGCTTTGTTCTTGTTTTTGTAGGTGGCCTCGTTTTTATCACAGGTTATGAGATTCAAGTTTCAAGTTAGTGGTTTGATGCATTTAACTGAATTATCCTTTGTAGGTTAATCTCTCTCTGAAGGCCGCTCATATACGCCTTAGAAAACACAGGGAAGAGAGAAATCATTTTGACGAAGCAAACAACCAGATTATTCTGCAGTTGAAAATGAAGGTTTAGCACCCCCCCCCCCCCCCCCCCCCCCCCCCCTCTTTCTCATTTCTCTCTTCTTGCTGGATGTTTCTTAGAAATCCTACTGATGCTTTTGAAGACAACTTGAAACCTGTTAATTACTTAACGCTTTAAAAATCATAGGAGGATGAACTCTCAAGATCTATTGCTTCATGTAAGGTAGAGGCTGATGTTGTCCATGTATGGATCAAGTTCTTGGAGGATACCTGGGTTTTGCAGTCATCATGGGCAGAGCTGAAAGAAAAGAAGACGAAGTATGTATGTTCAAGAGAAAGGCCCTAATGTTAATTTTCTCTATTTTACAGTAATTAGATTTTGTTTTCTGATTATCTTATTCAAATATTGTTTTTCTTTACTTGCTGATGAATATTTGTCACCAAATTGAACAAATCCTTACACGTTGAAGTGAAGAGTTGGAAAAATATGGAGATTGTTTTATGAAGCTGATCAAGCACCACCTTTTGGCATGCAAGGTAGTTCCTTTATTCATGTATATATACCACTTGCTTTTTAGTTGACTGACATTGTTTCTTGTAGGAAGAGTTGGGGCCTTCTATCCAAAACATCAAGTCATTGGCAGACAGCTTAAAGTTACTAAATGAAAGGTATAGTAGATACATTTCACGTATGCAGATACCTTTTAGAATGAACTGTGCATAAGGTATGTGCTTCCTATATATCTTGTTTTTTTAGGTCAGGTGTGATGCTGACAGTAGGTCATGATGTTTCAAAAGAATCAAGGTCATGCAAGGAGCAATACTTGGAAGCTGAGAGAATGGTATAGATTGTGACTTTTATTTTTATTTGTTCTTAGTTTTTTGCATATAAGTCCCTTACATCTACTATGTTTGCACATAAGTCACCTAAATCTTGTTATTTGCTTAGAAGTTCTTCAAATCATTAGTAATTGAGTTATGAGTCCCTCAGGTTAACTAATAAGTAACATGAATATTCCGTTAAGTTAGGCATGAAATAATTATTTTGACAATTTTACTCCATCCCACTTCTTCCTCTCTCTCTCTCTCTCTCTCTCTCTCTCTCTCCTCCCTTCCCGTCTCACTTCCGTCTTTTTGCATGTATGAGCAACATGTGAATGATGAGAGGGATAACAAGAAGAATGAGAGTGGGGATGAATTGGTGATGATTTAGAATGGCAGAGGGATGAGTTGGTGATGGTTGAGAGTAGAGGAACGAGTTGGTAATTGGTTTCTAGTGGTAGAGTTGAAGGAGTTGCAGAATTAGAAAAAATGGGTGAGGATTGGGTAAAGGGAGAGGAAAAGAGTTAGTGAAGAAAAATAAAAGAGAAGGGTAGATTTCAAGGTGGAGCAGAGGGTAGAATGAGGTAGATAAAAGGAATGGAGGCAGAAGATGAGGATAAAAATGTCTTTGTACACTATTAATTAAATAATTTAATTAATTTTTAACTGACACGGATGGTGATGGTTTCGTAACTTATATTTCTTCTGATTTAAGAAACATTTAAGTAAATAATAAGATTTGGAGTACTTTAAAAATACGGTAGATTTAAGGGACTTATAGTCTTATATGCAGAAAGTCATTTTTTAGTAGAAAATCATTACAATCTTTTAAAGTCCATTTATATGCTAAAAGAAGTTGAGCATAGGGCTCCTTCGTTACAAATATAGTAAAAGAGACCATTTTAGAGAGTGAAGTGCAACTTAATTATTGTCCGTCTTCTACATTTTGTTCCTAAAAGGTGTTGTTTGGATAGCAGTAACTATGTTAAAGGTGTGAAAGTAAAGGGGAGTTCATGTAAAGGGGAGTCTTCTCATCTCTGGTGTTAGATTTGAGGGAGGTAGGACTCTCACATTATACTAGAGTTCATGACACCTCCCCCTCCTTGTTCCCCCAAATCTTACCATTCCACATCAACTTTAGAGAATATGGGATGTAACTTGAGTTTTTGTTATTTTTATTTTAATAATATATAATTAGTGCTATATTAAAAACTTAATAATTAAGATGCTTAATCAATAGTGTATCGAATAACAATATCTATTTATTAATAGAAAATCCAAGTAATTAAGTTAATAATTAATAAATAAACAATAATTAGTATTAATCAATTAATATTAATTATTATTAGAAAATAAATAATATAGATAATTCTTATTAAGTAAGAAATTTTTATTAATATAAAAGAATTTAGTTTAAACATTAAAGATATTTAATTAATATCAAGTAGCTATTAAGGCTTTTTAATAATTAGATAATTAAATTTAATAAAATAATTAATTATTAAAATAACTAATGGATGATACTTAACTATTATTATTTATTAAATATTATAATTATCTAATAGTTTTTTGTTATCATTAATTATTTTTGAGGTGTCCTTTTCTCCGGCTTGGCAAATGCCAAGGGGGAATCGAACCTACGACTTCCGCGCCGAGCCCCGTTGTTACCACTAGGCTACAACCTCCGTTGTTATCATTAATTATTAATACTTAATGTCTTAATGATAAGTTATATAATCAATATTAATAATTAATTACCAATTTAGTTAAATAACTAAGTAAATCTACTATAATTCAATATACACTTTCCAACCTTCTTCAACAATACATTTTGGAAGAAGAGGGAGATAAAAAGTGCATGAAAGTCCATTCATATGTACAACATAGATTTACAGCTTCCCACCTCTCTCTCCCCCCCCCCCCCCCCCCCCCCCTCTCTCTCTCTCTCTCTCTCTCTCTCTCTCTCTCTCACCTCCATCCAAACAGCCAAAAAAATGTCTAATTATTGAGGACAAACATGTTACAAATAAATTGTAAGTACATAAGAATTGAACTAATGTGTCGGTAACTTCGACATAACTTATCTTGTATCTTAGGGGAAAAAAGAAGATTTTAATCTCTTATTGATTTTAATAATAATTAATTTTTCCAAAGGGTTTGGAGCTTACAGATACATGTTCAAAACTATATCGTTTGAAGTTGTGTATTGTTTTCTAGGATCATCTTCTCATCAAATGTTAGATGGTCACATCGATAAAGTTGAAAGCCTTTGGGGATAATTTAAAGGATTATGTCTAGGGCTGCAAATGAGCCAAGCCGTTCGCGAGCTGCTCGAAGCTCGGTTTGATAAAAGCTCGTTTGAGCTCGGTTCGTTTAGTAAACAAGCTGAGCTCAAGCTTCATTTTCGAGCTCGTTTAATAAACCGAGCCAAGCTCAAGCTTAGAAGTACTCGGCTCGTTTGAGCCGAGCTCGCAAGCTGGCTTGTTTATGAGCTTGCGAGCTGGCTCGTTTAGGAGCTTGTTTAGAAGCTAGTTTGTACTTTGTTGAATTCTAATTTTATATATGTTTGTATAATAATATGGTTATGTGCATTATATATTTATATATCCTTAATAATTGATATTAAGAAACTTTTTTAATTAAATTTTTATAAATAAATTGTTAATATTACAGTAATTCAAACCAAACTAGCTTGAAATCGAGAAATAAAGTTCAGCGAGCTTGATTTTGAGCTTATCAAGCTTGCTTATAAAGCCAAGCTCGAGCTCAAACCAAGCCAAGCTCAAGCTTAATATAAACAAGCTCGAGCCAAGCTCAAGCTCTAAAATAAGAAACTTATCAAGCTCGAGCTCGATTAATTCTAGACAAGCCAAGCTCAAGTTTACAAAAGCTTGGCCCAGCTTGGCTCGTTTGCATCCCTAATTATGTCTATTTTATATAACAAAAGATACAAGTCTGAAATCTATAAGAACTTTTTTTGTCCATTAATCTCTTTAAGATATAATTCCTTAAAAAGGCTAGTCACTATTGTATCCTAGGTTGCACGAATATTACTTCGAAGGGCCATATCAGTGTTCCAACAGTAGCGGTGTGCATTCGGCCTATCAGGTTTAATCGAACCATACTTTTAAAAAACCATACTTAACCACAAACCACATAGTGCCAAACCGTAAGCCGTACGTCATAATCTCAAAACCATATTTGATCCTAGTTCGGTCACTTCGATCTTAACCGCAAATGGTATAAGAAAAAAAATATTATTAGTTAAATTATCACTCAAAATATCCTAAAACAAAAGTCATTCTATGAGAGGAAGACTAACAAGTAAGGAGAGTGAAGATTGGGTGGGGTGTTGTGGATATGGTAGATTTAGTATTAGGGTTGGGGTGGGGTTTGGCTTAGATAGGTAAAAGAGAAGTGGCCTAGCTTGATGGTGTGGTTTATTCGGTTTGAATCGAACTATATTGCCCAAACCGCAAACCGAACCGCAAAACCATAATTTTACAAATCTAAAACCACAGTCTCCCTCAAAACCTAACTGAATAGTCTTATTCGTCAGTTAGGTTAGGTTCCTTTTGCGGTTTTTAACCACAAACTACAAACTGCTCACCCCTATTCAACACAACACCTATCCAGCACACTACTTCTCGACACGTGAGGCAATGATCCACCCATGTCTAGGTCTCAAAGGGATTCAAAACAAACCTCAAGATGGATTTGACATCATTGTGCTCGTGCCAAACATAATAAAGATTTGAGAAAGTACCTTTTTTTGCAACTGGTCCTTCATTGAATTTTTGGAACCTAGTTATTATCTGAAACATACGTAATGTGTATATAGTTAAGATCTAATATATAATATTGTTCTCTGTGTATTTTTCTGTCTTTCATGTGTATAGATAACCATATCCATGCCATCACCGTATCCTAAATTTCTAAAAGAACATTGTGTTCTGAATCGGTCTCCAGACTGTCCACATCCACGTACGTGTCCATGCAACCTAGATCATATCCTTTTTTATTGCCTTGATTGATATTTGTTATGGTCTACCCTAGTTGTATCATCTTTCAATTATCATCCTCTCTCTCCCCTAATTGATACAGCTATCGAGCTCTGTTCCACATAAGTAAACCATTTCAAACTATCCCAAGTTTTTAAAGTAATGCCTCCTCATCTTATCCTTGATTGAAGCCACTTAGAACTTTTTACAAGTGCACTCAATTCTTTCAATTTCAAGAATTTAACATTCACAGAACTCTAGCTGCATTGTGCAACTTTGAACAAGAAAGAAACTTACTTTTGACAATGAAAATCATTTAAGTAAAACCTTCAAGAAAACAAAGAATTGGTGATGAATTGTTGGTTTCCTATGGATTTTCTTCCTTACTCTTATGATAGAGGGGTTAGGAGTGGAATTTCTCATAAGTGAAAAATAAGAGTGCTAAGGAATGTCACTAGTTAGTTGGCATCATCCTTTGCTTAATGAGGTGGTAGATTTTCTCAGTTAGCTAGTAGTATAGATAGGACTTGTGACTCATGAGGTATAAGTGAGATCAATTAGTAGATCAGGTGCATGATCCTAAATATAACCTTACTTTTCATTTGCTTATAAATACCAGGACTTGAAGATGCAAACAGAGAAAATGAATCTTGATTTCACCTTGACGTATATCATTTCCTAAGTAGAATTTTCATTATTAATATTTTTTAATTGTGAATAACATTCATGAAGATTTGTTTTTGGCACTCTTTATTTGCTTATTACAAACAATATGACCAAAATTTTAAGGTCATGTCCTCTTTCCTAGACTTTTGATACCTCCTCTTTCTTGTCTATGCCAGATGTCACTTTTTTGTGTAGTTGTCTTTAGTTGGTGCAAGTGCAACTCGTACTTTATAATGTATATATTCCTCATCTTCTCCTACCTAGTATACTGGAATCTCAATGATACATCCATCTTATTTGTTTACTCCTGCCCTACATCTGAAAGGTTTGTGAGCATAATTGCAGTTTGATAACAAAATTTCCCTTGTCGGCCTAACAACTCCCCGAAGCCCATTTCTACTTTCAAGTTTTGACTTGACATATCTAAGGGTGGAATATGAGCACAAATGCTATTGATAATGATTTTTTTTCAATGCTCTCTTATTTATTGGAACCTTAAACACTAGGCTCTCAATTTGGCAGATATATGAGTTCGGATATATTCAAGTCAGCCAACTCTCAAGAAGACATTTGAATAAATATCCTCCATGGATATTTTGATATTCTGGTTACAAAAATTTGAGTGGATATCTAATATCCAAATCCACTGCCAGGGTTATAATTGTAGGTTTTAAATTAATGTGCATATAGGATAATTGATATCCCTTCTATGCAGATAAGTTAGGGTGATGATATATGTATTTGCATGCAGAGTGAATATGGAGGGATATGTTACTGTCTCGATTACGAATATATACTTCTTTAGATATCTAAATTGGCTGAGTCAGAGAAATATAAAGATCTCCGTCCAACCAAATGAACTCAGATGCCAAGAGGAGTCATGATATATGTATTTGCATGCAGAGTGAATATGGAGGGATATGTTTATCTACGTCACGTTGGGTATGTAAGGATGTTCGTTTATTTGCTCTACAAGATTATCTGCTCCTTCTAGCTATATTCCTTTCCCTCCAATATATTAATTGATACTCTGATATAGTTGAAACAGCTAGTTCTGAGGTGGTCCGTTAAGTGTGACTTGTTTCTTCTTTTTGTTTTGATGAAGACTAATATCTCAGTAGTAGTATGTCACTGAGTTCTAGATAGCCTGTTACATCCCCTGGAGAACAGTAATTGAATACTCGGCGTAGTCCAAAGTTCTTAGAAATTAGAACTTCTCTCATGATACATTTCTTAAAAGACTGCTCTTAGATATTCAATTTCATTATGATGTTCTTAGTGACTGATGGTCCTTAGTTTTCTCAGATTATTATTGCATTCAGTGTTGTTGATCACATGAAAGAGCTGATATACACAGATGAAGTTCATGTTTCCAGGTATGATGGGTTTCACACACTTTTTTGTGTGATGCCATCCTTCAACGTTATTAATAAACCCATAACTGCTGTTTAGTTCAAGCTTATTTCTTTTGACTATATTTTAAAAAGGGGAAATTGTAAGTGATAATCTGTGCTAAAGCAGGAGAGATGATCCTGAGGTAAAAGAGCTATTTGATGCGATCGAGAAATTGAGAGGGGAATTCAGATCTATAGATAGACCAAGTTTAAATCTGGGGCCTCTAAAAGAGAAGGTGAATTCATCCGAGAGATCAGCAAAGAGTTCACCTCGTGCCAATTCACCTAAACCCAAAGGAGCCGAGTCCCCAAAGTCCACGTCGGCTACTGGAAGACACTTGTCCTACTCCGAGAGCAAATTGTCAAAGTTTGAAGCAGAATTTTACGACACGAGCAGTGAATGGTCTGCTGAAGATATTGTAGGTTGGGAGTTTGATTAGTGAGCAGGTACCCAAGTAAGGTCTAGTGATTCGCGCCAACCAAATGGGCCTAAATAGCTCTGGCTGGGAAGAACACCCTTTAGAGACAACAATGCTCAGGATGTGTGCAGCTAAAAGAAATATTCATGTCATAAGATACAACCACATTCATTTTCAGGTGGTGGAACTGGACACAAATTATTCCTTTTGTTACATATCCTTCCAAGACTTTTGTGTACAAATAATACAAGCACATCCGTTTGTTCATCGAAATTACTTATTAACATGTGCCACTTGAGTTGCGCAGGTTTTGTTCATCAAAAATATGACTGATGAATGATACTGACCACCAAATTCTCGGTCTCATCAAGAGCCAATCAAGTGCAGTAAGTAAACTCTTCGAGTGCCTGTGTATATATGTGTGTGTGAGTTTGTGCTTGAAATTGTGAAAAATCACATTCTCGACAATGAACATTACAATAAGCTATTTCTTTTTAAGTCTTCGTTGAAATGTGGCATTGACATCCTGTTTCATCATGAAACTACCGTCTTCTGCAGTGCATATGTTCAATTTTTCTGGGTTACCAAACCCTTCTGCTACTTTTCTGAAGTAGTGGTATTCATAATGCACATCCACAGAGCTTTTAATCTCTACTGTTTGTACATGTTGTCTCGACAAATGTTTTATGCAAAGTTTACTCTATTACTTGTCCAATTAGGCATGTTAGTAGACTTGTGTGCAGGTGCAGTTCCAGCGTGATGGTTTGGTGTAAGTGTAACGTTTGCTCAGATCCAGGCAGTGGCGGAGATAGAAAATGTAGTTTGTGAGGGCAAACTTTAAAAACAAATATTCAAGAGTTGGAATTCGTTTTATTATGCGGTAGAAAAAAAAATAGTTTTAATATAATCTTTTTTAGTACATTACTAAGATCTAGAATAAAGCATGGAAGGAGGAGGAGAATTTTGTTAAAATAGATTTGAGTTTTAACCTTCTAGAATAAACGGTGTAGTTTTTAGTCATAAATTCATTCCACGGAATTATTTTACTAGGAAAAAAAAATTCATGGAATTTTGAAATTTTTTAATGGAAAACTTAATTTGAGTGTTTGATTGTCATTATTTTTCACTTCCTATTTGTTGGACCAGTTTTATTTTCTATCATTTTTAGAAGAAAACATAAAAAATGGTAGTTTTTTGAAAAATAATTCTATGAAAAATATAAGCTATTAAGTACTATAATTGGTGAAAAAAATGTGATGGAAATATTTTCCATGAAAAAAAAAGCTCAATCAAACACAGTCCAAGTAAGAAGAACAAATTGGAATAGTGGAGGTATGTAGGGTGAGCGTTCAGTTTATTAGGTTTTAACCGAATTGATATTGTTAAAACCGAATAAATTGGTCTTCTAAAAATTTAAAACCGAAATCGAACCAAAAATAGCTATGGTTATCTCCGCTATCCGGATTCAGGTCCACGTAAGCTCCGTTAATTCGGGTCACATGTACATTGAAAGGAGGACTAGGAGGGCAAAGAGAAGGATGAACAGCAGTAGGCCCTCTCTTTTATCTCGAACTGTTTTGGGTTGCAAACTAAGTTAACTTTACGTTATGGTGTAGGCCAAAGTTTGGCCTCGAGCTCTGCAGGGCATTCTTTTGATGAGCCTATCTATATACCTACCCACCTTCGCGTGTCGGGGAACTACTTTCGAGTGAACTCAGCACAACAAGGTTTTCAATCAGTGTTTTAAAAACCGGACAGGTCCTGCTGGTTCAACCGCTTTATTCATGAATCGGTAGCTTTTTCGGTCCGGTTCAGGGAGTATGTTGATCTAGTATTTTTTTCTTGTAAATAATTTTTTTAAAAAATTAGTGTCTATAAGATATTAAATTTGGGCCAATTAGATTAATCCATTGGTTTAACCACCTGGTAGAGTCAGTTTGATCTGGAGTTTTTTGTTTGGATCGATTTTGGGTCCGATTTTTAAAAGGTATCAAGTGTTAAAGATGAGAAAACAATGAACACGAAAAAAAAAAAAAAAAAAAGAGTACATTTAGAATGTATAAGAATTGCAGACAACAAGGATTTCAAATATACTAGTACGGAAAAGTTTCCAGTGCATTGCATGCTTCACTCTGCTCTCACTAGTTCCAATCACTAGTTCCAATGCAGATTAGAAGTACTTTTTGTTTATTCTTGTAATCAATTGACCTATTCTGATTTCCGGGACGAAACTAATGTACAGCTACTTTGATGAGGCTACGACCTTCAAAAAAAATTTAGTATAATTTTCTCAAACTTCCAAAATACTTGGCCGCCTCCCTCTAAGCTTGTGCAAAAGTATGTGTCCAACTTCTTGAACCCCTTATCATTTAATCCTGTTCCGTCAAGAAAATGATATATGGCACGCGGTCTGTGCCCACGAGCAGTGACCGTGGGCCATGTTGCGATCCACCACTCTATTTGCTTAGATTCGTCACCAAAATCTCAACCAATAAAATACTGACACGTAGTCCGCAATCACAGTCTGCGGACAAGGTAGTAGCGTCCACCTAAATATCGCTGGTACATTAGTACTTGCGTGTACACCAGGAAGGAAGGAAGGAAGTTGTCAAAGCAGCTATGATCCACCCTGTTTCATCAATGAGATAACTAACACAATGACAATGACGCCGACGACGGCAACAGAAGCTCCGCTGCCATCTGGTGGGCTGCAACAGAAGCTTCGCCCAAGTAGATGCTGCATTCTTAATCCCAGCACTCTGGTGCTGCAGTGCTATTATAACCATTCAGTAACCATCAAGCATTTGGTGGTGCACCACAATTGAAGGAAAGAAAGAAAAAAAATCATAAAGGAGTTCGAGATGTTGATCATGGTGTTAAACGGTCCGGGCCGGGCCGGCCCGCGGCCCAGAAACTTCGGGCTCGTCGGGCTTGGGCCGGGCCCAGCCTGGACCGGGCGTGAATGCGGGCCGGGCCTGGCCCGGCCCGGTTAAAAATTTTCAAACCCAGCCCGGCCCAGTGGCCCGGGCGCTGGACGGGTCGGGCCTGAGCGGGCTCGGGCCGGGCCTGAGCGGGCCGGGTTTTGGCTGTTTTTTTATTTTATTTTTTTCCATTTTTATCTTCTTAACCTATTATATAAGCTAATGTAGATTTTGAACACACAACAAATAAGGGAAACTGGTTATAGTAGTGGGTTTAAAACTCTAGTTTGGCATGTCTTAGGTTCGAATCCTACAACATACAAATATTTTTTCTCAAAAAAAAAAAAAAAATTTCTTTACGGGCCGGGCCAGGCCGGGCTCGGGCTGGGGGGGTGAGGCCCGACCCGACCCGTTCGGGAGTGGGGGGCCGGGCCGGTTCGGTCCAAAAGCGGTCCGGGCCGGGCTTTAAGGGGGGCGGGCCGGTCCGGGCCTGGGTCGGGCTCGGGCTGGACCGGCCCATTGTACATCTTGAGATGTTGATATCAACAGGGTCTGTCCAGGGACAAGTCCTTAGCACAATCCTCCCGGTCTAGCGTAATCTGCAAAAGGTCGGACCCTCCAGGACATAAAGAAGTACTTCACAAGAGGTCCGATCATGGGATAACCAAAATTAGTTTCGGCTAGAACAATCCAGCTCCTCGGACCGGCCTTGGCTATCAACTACTATCAGCAGTAATTACTGTCATCAGTATCAGTGCTTTTAACAGCGCAAGCCTCCAGGTTTTCAGGGGGGCGTGAGCTGTGTTTAAAATTCCAAAGAAACACTTTGCTCAAGGTGAAATGAAACCAGCCTACCAGTAATAGAGACTTTGTTGGGAGTGAAAGGGAAAAGAGCACAAATTAATGAGCAGCAACAATCATATATTCTACAATATAATATCAAGTAAAAAAAAAAAAAAAAATTCTTCCAAAAATACTTTGCATATCTATAATAATTAGAATTATTCATTAATTTTAATAAAAACAATATTGTAATTACGAAAAGAAAAACAAATGTTAAGAGAAATACAAAAATTAATATGGTCAACACATATTTTTTACAGTTCTGTGTATATTATGGACTGTCAAAATTTTAACAGTTCTGGACATGCACGAGACTACCAAAATTTCGGTAGTACTATCTTCTTCTTTTTTAAGAACTGCTAGAACTTTGACAAGTGTATTGTCCCGTAATAATCCTTGTAGTAACATTTGCGAAAAAGAAATTGTTAGATACAAGGAAGAGTGGGGACTCATGACCCGCCATTGTCCCATTTTGGTTGCACTCGAATATTTCCGAACTTCTGAAATAGCAAACTTCACAAATTCTTCTTTATGTTTGTTGCCTTCATATTTAAAGATCCCTTGATAGAGTTGTTTGAGCACTACTACTACTACTACTACTACTACTAACACAATCAATGGAGGCTTCTATTGCAGAAGAAGAGTACATAGACATAGACGTGAGCTCCTCCGCTACACTCTTCTGCCACACTCTACCATCATCCCCTCCGCCGTCGAGGGACTTCGAATTCCAGATGTCCGGCAAGCCGCCTCCTGAGATCGACGGCATGACATCGCCTGCGGACGAGCTCTTCTTCGAAGGGAAGCTCCTCCCCCTCCACCTCCCCCTGCGTGCCGTCGAGAAGAAGCTCACCGAGAGCATGGCCAATGCCAGTGCCAGTGCCACTCCGTACGAGTCGTGCTACGCGTCTCCGGCCACTTCCTGCTACGTCAGCGGGGAGCTGAACCCGGAGAGCTACTTCACCGAGGAGCCGGAGCCGGAGCCGGCGCAGCCGCGCGCTAGGAACAACAGGTCGTGGACCAAGAGGCTCAAGCTGATCAAGCAGTCCTCCTCCTTGGGCCTCAAGCTCAGGGCGTCGAGAGCGTATCTCAAGTCTCTGTTCACCAAGTCCCGTTGCTCTGACGAGTCGTGCGCGGTCCCCAAGAAGGCGTCCGGGGACGCTGGGAGGGCTCCCAGGGCGCTCGGGAGGGTCGACGCGGTGGAAGAAGGCCGCGGGCACAGGAGGTCCTTCTCGGGAGCAATCAAGAGGCGCGCGTCGGACAAGTCCTCCTCGACCTCCACCTCCTCCTCCTCCTCCTCCGGCTCTTCCTCCTTTTCGAGCGTGAACTCGAACAACGGGCCTCAGGTGCCGAAGAGGAGGAGCAGCAGCGTGAACTCGGAGGTCGAGTGCTCGATCCAGGGGGCGATAGCCTACTGCAAGAAGTCTCAGCAGGAAGTCTGCGCGAGAAAGAGCGTCAGCGATGTCGAGTTCTACGCGCTGTCGGCTTCTAGAATTGCTGCAGATTGTGAGAAGCCGGGAATCTGCAGGGGCTGAAGACAAATAATATTGACAAGTAATACAAAAAGAGAGGGAAAAAACGATGGGTGTGGTGTCTTGAGAAATTATTTAGTAGTCCGGGTGGTGAGGCCTTGCTCTCCTCCAATAGTAGCATGGCATATCAAGAAAGAGCAAACAGCATGACACTACATGAGTGGTATGTCATATTGCTATTGGAGGAGAACAAGGCCTCGCCACTGTCATGTGGTGAGACCGTCGTGTGTCTGAGTTCTTCTGTCGTCTCTGTGTATGTTCAGTGAAACTCAGTTAAAACCTACTTAATCAAGGTGACTTCTTTAGATTGATCAACTGCATTTGTAGTGGCATGCGCTAATGCCAACAATAGTTTTCCTCCGATATCAACGTTCATACCTATTAAACCTTTTAAAAATCTTGATCAATTTCGTCTCCTCGCTTCATATTTTCCTTAATGTAGGGTTTTCAGCAAGAGAGTGTAGTAAAATTAAGCTGTATATGTTGACAAAGGCAAGGAGTGAAAGAAATATGTGTTATGTTCCTCTGATTAGCAAGGGAAGTCGCAATATCAAGAACGCAGCTATTCTGTATGGACCTATGTTGCACGAATATGGACATATGATGCTACTGACATTGTTCAAATAGGTATCAGTGGTAGTCACTTAATGTTACATGAATACGGACACGGATACTAGTACGGTTACGATACAGATACGGACACCACTTTTCTGTGTCCGGACTTCCGAAGGGGAAAATAACAGATTGATTGCGTGTTTTTGGTTGTTCAGATAGATGGTCTTTTTCAGATGAATTGGTCATGGTGGGGGCAATAGGTAGGTCAATGTGACTGAAGATTTTTAAGTTATTAGGCTCAGTTAGCTCCAAAGCAAAGGATGCCAAATGGAGTTGAAGGAGTGCAGACAAATTGCCAGAATATTTAAAAAGTAAGTCCAAGGATTGACATAAGGAACTCTTCATAAAATATACATGCTCCCCTCATAGATTGTCATGTACTGGTAATATGTCAAGACAAATTGCATTATGAGCAATCAGCTTGCTAAATTTTTCAATCAACATATGTACAAGTTACAGAGCATACCTTTACATAAGAAAGTAGTAGTAGATGCATAGAAGTTGACAGCTCATATTGTCTTCTCCGTCGCGGTTTTTGTATATTAGCAACATACATATGGTTATGGCTGAATCGTAAGGTTATTAGACATAAAAGTGCATCTACAGTCAAGAAACAAGTATACTCTTATTTCTCTACCAACAATCAAACCCTGGCTTCAATATCAGTTGGCAAACACCGGAAATCATTTGCATATATATATATCCTACTTCTCTTTTGTTTACTAACGTCTCGTGTTTAACTAAGGTTAAAAATGTTTATCTATGCATTTTTGGTTAAAATGCAGGACGTAGACATGTCAAGAATAACTCGAGTGTTTCTAATGTAATCGTCAGGTGATTAAACTTCAAAATTGTGCAATGAGCAAGTAATTTTCAGTGTATGACTAGAGCATCAAATCTTCCGAAATATACATGCTAGATCTAGGTAAAACATGATCAACAATTTCTCGAAAGACTCTTAACCACCACGCTTGCATGATTTTCGTAAACTTAAACTAAAGCAAACAAAGAGACTTAGAATAGCATATTTAGCAATAGTGGTGGCGAAGCACTCAAAGGGGAAATGATTCAGAAACTTTCAGGTGCAGACAACTGAAACTTAAACTAAGCAAGCATGTCAACAAAAGGTTTGACAGAATTAGAGGCAAAGGAAGCAGGCACACCCACCTCACTGATGCTGTTGAGCACTGGGCAGGGCTATAGCACATAACAGGGACTTCTTTTCTCCACTCACCACCATCCATGTAATATTTCATTGCTGCAGTGGCAGGTTCTTGTGTTCTTCTGACCTGCTAAAAGGAGAGGAATAAGAAATCTATAGATATAGAAGAAGAAAGTAAGAGCATCTGCACCTGCACTCTGTGTAATATCCAGATCTCCATGTCCAAGCTTGGCTATCAACTTTCAAACTTGGCTATCAAGAGTTCAATATTTTGCTTCACAAATAGCTCTCAGCTATATTGATCTTGTGAACCTTTAGAAATTATGGTCTTTGTGATCATTCTCTGTCAGCAGGAAACAAGCCTGACATAAGTTGAGCATTCAGAAGAAAAAAAATATCAAGTATAAACTTCTAAATTATGCTTCTTCGCAATACAAATTATGTAGGAATCATCCACAAAATCAGAGTTACGTACCTGCAACTATACATTACAGAGAGTTGCCTCTTCAGAGCATCCAAGAAACTTACATTGTGCACTTTTGGATTCTGAGAAAACATTATAACCTCTTCAATCTCCTAGCCTGTTTCAGCAACTAATCAATTCATGGGTAAACTACAACTAGGGAGGGATAATTGTCATATTGTCCTCTCTTATTACTTAACAATTTGAAACATCTTCACGAAGAAACTTAGGGTTCCCGCAATCACTAGTTGATGGCTGACCAAGAGGAGGACGCTGGACAAGTGGAGTATAGTGCAGGTGATCACAAGAACGAAGTGGATGATGACGGGCATGGTGGAAGAGTGTCACGCCCCGCTCCCGCAGGAGCGATCGTCCTCGCTAAGGCGTGATGCCGCACGGGCCTAGGTTGCGCCCGTGCAAGGCTAAGTCCAGAAACGGCCGATTTGAGCTAGGCCGCAGAGTCGCACAGAGTGTCCCCATTTGCAGCGGAAAGTAATGAACACAAATTGAAGCGAATTCAAACTCTTTATTGACATTCAAGAAATTTACAAACGGCGCTAGGCCGAGATTACAAATCGCTCAAGCTCTCTCTCTCTCTCAAACATAAAAGGCGTGCCAAGTGGCTTACAACATGGAATGATTCATGGCGATGTTCCGATACATTATGTCTTGTATAGGGTGCTTCAGCTCCATGCAACGCTCCAAGGCTCCAAAATTGGCTCCGCGCCTTAGGACGTTCGAGGGAAGCTCCGCACCCGACGACATCTCCTACGTCCTACAAGCAAACTGTGGGGTTATCAGTACATTGTTATGCACTGGTGGGGAGGCTAGCTCGCCCACAATGCTATCATTACCAAACACGTTCTATTTACTTTTGTGCACCGTCTATCATTTATTGTCTTTCTAATCTTGCCTTAGGATCAGTTTCATGGCATATTTCATAACCTATCTCGTGTTGCCGAATTCGAGTGTTCGCATGGAAATACATGCATGACTTACCCATACTTACCGTCCGGCCTTCCCTGTCCAAAGTAAACCAAGTTAGTCAACAATTCATATAAACTTTCAATGCCAAGGGCGTGTCCTTGCCTCAGGTCCTAGCGCGACGTAGGCGTATTTTCTAACTCGATTTCACGAAGTACTCTTTATCCTTTGGTGTGTTACATTTCAAGCTGTTCAGAAGGCACTTCATTTAGTTAACTTAGACTACTTTGTTTCAATGCAAGGACTTGCACGTGGATTGCCACCAGCAAAGCCCACTTAATCTATATGCACCGGTCGCTGGCACCACAAGCCATTTTGGACCCTTTCTCCCTTGGTAATTTCTCACCTATCATAGCGTGCGGCTGGTACACCCTGATAGTCTTTCGAAATACCCCGCACTTACGTCTCCTGGGTGGCCAAGCCCGCACCCACGTGAGCCCGTAAGCCCCTTTGATTCTGCCTAGGCCGGCCACGATCCTCCCTTTGATCATGCCGCGGAATCCCTTATGTCTCCCACCTCCCGTATACGAGGGGATTGTCCACGACCATTTCGTATTGTTTGTCATTTTAACTTAACGGCTGTCTCCGAGCCGTAGGCTAACCCTTAGCCATAATGCGTTATCGACCAGGTTGGCGTCCGTGCAGCGCGGGTAGCGAGTCCCGTTGCACGTGTCCGTCATACCTGTCGCTAACCATTCCTTTCTTTCTTATCTTTTATTCATTCTTTCTTTTCTTTCTTTCAATTGTCCGTTCGTTCATTGATTCATTGATTCATTCGTTGATTCATTCATTCACTTATTCGTTCATTCTTTCATTCATACATTATGCAACTCCCCGTGCGGGAGTCGCTTGGCGATCCATCGGTCCCGAAGTCTTTCAATGTTGCTATACTCTACTCGAACGACTATGTCGATAGTCTTCCGTTTTATTGTTGTAAACCATTCATTGTTTCATTGTTGAACGCATAAGGGACTTGAACGTAAGCTTGTGCCTTAGCACGAGCGTGGAGACGGTGCGAGAGTTCTCACATTTTTCATGTTCTTTTCCATATTCTATACAAGCATACAAGATGGAATTATTCCCTTAGCTAGGTGCGTTGAGTCATTTATTAGCATGCGCGGTGTTATCGCCCAGCGATTCTAGCAATAGTGTCCGTATTATTATGTGTCTAGGCTAAGCAAAGACGGATTCATCGGAGCCACCCACCTTAGCGATGATCGCGTCGGCCGAGCAATAATCCGAGCGCGCCTTTGAAAGTCTAAGTCTGGATTCATCTTGACGGGCCAATGTAAGCCTTGCATCGATTCTTTATCAGGTCGATGCCAACTCTTTGGGTCGACAGCTCGTTTGAGTCGTTGCACTTGCCTTTGAATCGACGTTCCGCTAGGGCGGAGCGGGTCATTACATAATACACCACTCAAAACAAGTCTTGTCCTCGAGACTTCCTGAGGGTAGGTCATCCTACCGTTCCTTAACTCATGTCGTGTACGTATCTTAGACAATTCCTATCGAATGGCTTTATCGCTCGATGGTATCGAACTATGCTCGGTTATCCTTCCAAGTTTTATGTTGCATGCATTTTGGTCAATTTTATTGAATGACTTTTCACTCATTTTAGAGTTGATGGTACTTATTCAATTAACGTTTCTTCGACTTGGTTGCTATTTCGATGTGTCATGGGACTGAAATGGTCGTACGAGGTGCGTTGTAATTTATCAAACTCGAGAGTCGTAAGCTGAGACAAACTCACTCATTCGTTCATGCACATCTCAACACTTACTTGCAGCTGCATTCGAGTTCATCGTATCGCTGAGTTTGGATCGTGCACGTATTCAAGGCGTCCCCCGAATACGTACATTTCAACCAAGCTTAGCGATTAGCGAAGTCGGACAAGCTACTCGTGATAGTTTTGATTTGCCGATCGTTTTGCTAACTTCGATTTAAAACCGAACTCATGTGTGTATCACTATCGTTTATCTCGGTCCTCGAGATGAATCGATTCGCTTCTCAAGCGTTCTTGTCTACGAAATCAATACGATTTCTTCTTAGCGGGGTCGACCAAGTCTAAGTAATTTCCGTCCGATTCAAGACCAAGTATTGCAATATCATCGAGTACGTCTTCCTATCAATGATTCAATTCGTTATCCCAACTTTACTTGTGCATCATCCATTCCTATCATTCACTTCGTTTGGGGCCAATTTCGTTGTCGTTCACGCACACTCCCAGTTCTCCGTCCTACTTAAGTCTTATTGCCCAAAGTCTATCGTCCGTCCAGACGATAGTGTAATGTCAATCGCACAGGTTCAATCACTCGGCATAGGGTCGTCCGCCTATCCGCTAGGTCAGCTCACCAGGTCATAGTTACAAGTCAAGTCCGTGGCTCATCGTGCAAGGTCATTGCACGACGCTCGCCCCAAATCCTATGGTCAAACCATTTGTTCGTTTGTACGGGAGTTTCTACCCATGTTCGTTTCGCTCAAATTTCTAAACATCAAGCAGCGTTCACCCTATTCGCATCAACACATTCTCCGTTCCAAGTCCGAGCTCGTTTAGGAAAGTCATCCTACGATAGGTTGTCCTCAATCAAATCCTTGACATGTCAATATCGTGCGTCCGCACTAGCAATTATCGTAGTCTATCTCTTCAAGTATGTTTGATACAATCCACCTATCCATCCTATCCAATTCACGTAGTCGATCACAAGGTCGTCTAGCCTTGCAATATGTCGCGCTCCGATCTCACGCAAGTCTGATTATCTACGGCGGACATGAATCACCATGTCAACATTCCCGCGGAATAATCGTTCTCATCGGGACGTAACTCTTGCGTTGCGTCTAGACTTACTCATTTTCGATACGCGGATTGGGCCTACTCAATCCTCAACTTTGCTTCGCCGTCTATCACACGTCCGATCAATCCTCAAATTCGCCTTCGCTTCAAACCACAAGTCGTAGCAATCAAAATTGTCATGTCGTGATATTTCGAGTTCGATTATTCCCGCTGGACATGAATCACCATGCCAACGCTCACGCGGAACGATCGTCCCAAATCTGACGTACGCATGTGCGAGGCTGGAGTTGCGCTCGCGCAAGACAAGATCGTTGTCGTTGTGGTTATCACCGAACAATCAAGTCACTTTCCTTCCTCATTCCAAACATTCATTTCTATCAAAATTCCCAAACATAGTATTCTTCAAAACAATAACTTCTAACACGATCATCATTCATCGAATCAGAGTACCCCCGAGTTATCGTACATCGATCTTTGATACGCCTCAATACCATCGATGATGTACATAACCTGACGATCTTCCTTTTGTAACGAATTCCAAGTCGTGCAACTTAATTTCCTCAATTCACATTGTCGCATGCTAACTCTTCATCGAGCAACATCTATTCCAAATCCTTAGTCATTCTCGTATCTCCAAATCAACGTTTCCTATGCACGCTATCTTCCGATCGTGCTATCTTCGATCTCGTCCGTGGATATTTCACCTTAACTCAAGTTTCAATCCCTTCGACTAAATTCAAAATCGCATGCACGATCTTCTATGTTTCCTCGACCAAGACCTCCATTCGTTTCGTAATTCGCACTACGCATTCTTAATTCGTCCGAACGATATCTCGTTTGAGACTATCGAAGTCAAAGCCAACTAAGCGTTACTCGTTCTAAGGCTTTGCGTGATATCATCGCTTGCCGACATACTCGTTCTATCCGTAAATCCTCTAGTCTCGCTCGAACAATTTCTATAACGTCCATACACCACTCAGGGTTCGAGCCACTCGACTAGTCGTCGACACTTACTCTTATTCTTCCTCGAAGCTATCACATACACCACTCGGGGTCAAGTCACTCTACAAATCTCAAATGGTTATTCGATTCCCAACCGATATGTTCAATCGCGCGTTCGCCCGTTCCTCAAAGTCTAAGAACCATTTTCCGTGTTCGTTTTAGCGTTGGTCAAGTCGCGTCTCTATCAACATACGTTCTAAGTCTCACTTATTCTCATCCGAGCGATAGTCGGTCTCGCTCGCAAACTCGTTTGCACCAAAAGGTCTAGGTACGCGACACTCGGCACAACTTAGCCGAAAGACTGCGTGCATAACCATCCCGTTCGAACTATACTTCGGTCTCGCGTACTCGTTCGCTATTGTCAACGTAAGGTTATTCAAGCATGCACTGCGTTTGCTAACTCTTAGCATTAGTTTTCTCTCAACTCAAGTCCGTCTTAGTTTGGCACAAAGGCCTTCGCCTATCGATCCCGTTCAACCGAGTACTTGTACGAGCTTTTGAAAATATTAGTGGAACATCCCAAGGCACAACGAGAGAGAGCGTATACTTCTTTATTTCCAACGAGCTTTCAAAATTGTGAGAATCGAAATGAAGTCCAAGGACGTAGAGCCGTGCTCTGATACCAATCTGTCACGTCCCGCTCCGCAGGAGCGATCGTCCTCGCTAAGGCGTGATGCCACACGGGCCTAGGTTGCGCCCGTGCAAGGCTAAGTCCAGAAACGGCCGATTTGAGCTAGGCCGCAGAGTCGCACAGAGTGTCCCCATTTGCAGCGGAAGTAAATGAACACAAATTGAAGCGAATTCAAACTCTTTATTGACATTCAAGAAGTTTACAAACGGCGCTAGGCCGAGATTACAAATCGCTCAAGCTCTCTCTCTTTCTCAAACATAAAAGACGTGCCAAGTGGCTTGCAACATGGAATGATTCATGGCGATGTTCCGATACATTATGTCCTGTATAGGGTGCTTCAGCTCCATACAACGCTCCAAGGCTCCAAAGTTGGCTCCGCGCCTTAGGACGTTCGAGGAAAGCTCCGCACCCGACGACATCTCCTACGTCCTACAAGCAAACTGTGGGGTTATCAGTACATTGTTATGCACTGGTGGGGAGGCTAGCTCGCCCACAATGCTATCATTACCAAACACGTTCTATTTACTTTTTGCACCGTCTATCATTCATTGTCTTTCTAATCTTGCCTTAGGATCAGTTTCATGGCATATTTCATAATCTATCTCGTGTTGCCGAATTCGAGTGTTCGCATGGAAATACATGCATGACTTATCCATACTTACCGTCCGGTCTTTCCTGTCCAAAGTAAATCAAGTTAGTCAACAATTCATATAAACTTTCAATGCCAAGGGCGTGTCCTTACCTCAGGTCCTAGCGCGACGTAGGCGTATTTTCTAACTCGATTTCACGAAGTACTCTTTATCCTTTGGTGTTACATTTCAAGCCTGTTCAGAAGGCACTTCATTTAGTTAACTTAGACTACTTTGTTTCAATGCAAGGACTTGCACGTGGATTGCCACCAGCAAAGCCCACTTAATCTATATGCACCGGTCGCTGGCACCACAAGCCATTTTGGACCCTTTCTCCCTTGGTAATTTCTCACCTATCATAGCGTGCGGCTGGTACACCCTGATAGTCTTTCGAAATACCCCGTACTTACGTCTCCTGGGTGGCCAAGCCCGCACCCACGTGAGCCCGTAAGTCCCTTTGATTCCGCCTAGGCCGGCCACGATCCTCCCTTTGATCATGCCGCGGAATCCCTTATGTCTCCCACCTCCCGTATACGAGGGGATTGTCCACGACCATTTCGTATTGTTTGTCATTTTAACTTAACGGCTGTCTCCGAACTGTAGGCTAACCCTTAGCCATAATGCGTTATCGACCAGGTTGGCGTCCGTGCAGCGCGGGTAGCGAGCCCCGTTGCACGTGATCGTCATACCTGTCGCTAACCATTCTTTCTTTCTTATCTTTTATTCATTCTTTCTTTCTTTCTTTCAATTGTCCGTTCGTTCATTGATTCATTCACACATTCATTCATTCATTCGTTGATTCATTCATTCACTTATTCGTTCATTCTTTCATTCATACATTATGCAACTCCCCGTACGGGAGTCGCCTTGGCGATCCATCGGTCCCGAAGTCTTTCAATGTTGCTATACTCTACTCAGAACGACTATGTCGATAGTCTTCCGTTTCATTGTTGTAAACCATTCATTGTTTCATTGTTGAACGCATAAGGGACTTGAACATAAGCTTGTGCCTTAGCACGAGCGTGGAGCGCGATGCGAGAGTTCTCACATTTTCATGTTCTTTTCCATATTCTATACAAGCATCCAAGATGGGATTATTCCCTTAGCTAGGTGCGTTGAGTCATTTATTAGTATGCGCGGTGTTATCGTCCAGCGATTCTAGCAATAGTGTCCGTATTATTATGTGTCTAGGCTAAGCAAAGACGGGTTCATCGGAGCCACCACCTTAGCGATGATCGCGTCGGCCGAACGATACTCCGAGCGCGCCTTTGAAAGTCTAAGTCTGATTCATCTTGACGGGCCAATGTAAGTCTTACATCGATTCTTTATCATCGATGCCAACTCTTCGGGTCGACGGCTCGTTTGAGTCGTTGCACTTGCCGTTTGAATCGACGTTCCGCTAGGGCGGAGCGGGTCATTACAAAGAGAAGATGTAAAAGATACATATATCAGTAGTAGCAACCTAATTCGGAGAGATCATGGAAGAAGTCCATGAGAATGGTCATGGGTCTAGTGCAAGCAAAGACAGCAACTAGGTATGAAAGGTCCGCGAACCCAAGAAAGTACAACTCATGTGAATATTTTTATTTTTGTTTAACAATCTAAGCTCAACTTCAAGAAAGGAAAAAGTGCAAAGTACAGCCCCCAATTACCATAACTGTGGCCAAATATAGTAAAAAGTGCATCAGTTCTTCAAACAATAACAGGTATTACATAGCCTCGCTACTGATCACAGAGTTATATATATACATATGCACATCAAAGAATGCAAATATTGTAACTTAACGAAGATATGCTGACAAGTACAGAAATATGAAGCAGATTGACAAACATCAGAATAAAATCAGTCTCAATACCTCTTTCGAGCATTGTAAAAACAGAGTTGCCGAACCTTTTTCATGAATGCCAGGACGAGGACCATAGTACAAAGCCACATCTTCATACTCAACAAAATGGGAATCAAAGAAAGGAGAAACCACATAAATCTTCTCTCTTCTCATTGTCTCTACAAGTTCCTTACATCAGATTTAAGACGATTACATGACCTTCTATATCTTCTTAGTTAGCATCCTCTCTAACCTTTCCAGTTATATGTACAGGCACTACTACAACGATGGAAAAACAATTATGAGACCAAATATAGAGCAATACAAGAGATATAAGCCCAGTCATCAACCTCAAATTGCATACATTTTCTGGTTCTCGCTATATAGCAACTCTGCATCTGAAACCCCAGTCATAGACCATGACCAAGACCTGCTAAGCGATGATTTCTTGATGTTCCTCAGCTTTTTAGCCTCCATGCGGTGCATAATCACCCAGTAGCACATGGTCCCCAAAGTGGCTGCTAGAATTGTAGTCCCCATAATCGCAACTCCAACAGCCAGCCACCTCTCGCTATGTCCAACAACGATAAAAGAAAGCGCTATAAACGCAACTGATATAAGCACACAAGCAAGCCACATCAACTTATTGATGATAGCCATCATCATTTTCTTTGCCCTGCTCTCTACCACCACCACTGAAGTTTGTACCACCACGACAGCCAGAGATATGAAGAGCCACTGAATCAAATATTAGAAAGATCATGAAAGATGCTTGGGGTGCAATGTAGGCTTCTCCTGCAGAGAACCCAGGAGTGACGGCTTCAGCATCAATATACTGGCCAGGCACAGTGAAAATGGCAGCAAATGCAACAGTTGCAATGAGCACAGCAACCAGCGTGGTGGAACTGATTGCATTATTGAGGCCTTCTGCATGGAGCTTGCGGAGCCTTTTTGCAATACCCTGCACTCGCTTTCTCGTTTGACGGGTGTGCTCGAGCTGGGAGTGTACCCCATGTTTTATGTCGCTTACTGTTTGCTTTAGTTCTCGGGCTGGATTTGGTGGTTTGATTGTCTTTGCACTCTGGACGCCATGTTCAGTTAACATGGTGATAATTTCCGTTTTTCCAATTCGTTCAGCAGTGTCAAGAGCTGTTTCCCCTGATCTATTGATGGAATTTTTATCAGTCTCCTGCAGCTCTAGTACTCTCTTAATGATCTGCACAACATAATTTTCCGCATAAGAAGATGTAGTTGTTGCTCTAAAAGAAATTTTAGCGTTTGGAGACAGGAAACTATATATAAGTGACCTCCCCTATGTTTCATGAGTATTACAGGGACTACCCTTATTCCGAAAATAATTACACTGACCACCCTTTTATAAATTTTATAAAACATAGGGGTGGTCAGTGTTATAAGTTTCTATAGAAATATAAACTATAGGGGTGGTCCGTGTAATTAGTTTCAAAGTAGAGGTGGTTTCCGTAATAAGTGTAAAACATAGGGGTATTCTAACGCAATTTGCCCTTCACACACACACACACACACACACACACACACACACACACACATAAGCAAGTGGTAGAGGAGGGCGGCATTCTCCGGCTGGGTGGGTTCGATGTACAAGAAAAAAGCATATATATATATATATATATATATATATATATATATATATGCACATCGAGCTGTGGTGCACTAGTAACACCGCCGTGCGGGGGGGGGGGGGGGGGGGGGGGGCGCAGGCGGGTTCGAGTCCTAGGGGACGCGGGCGCCACTTTAGCTTATGGGTTATGGGTAGATAGGTGCAGTAGTAGGGGGGGGGGGGGGGGGGGGGGGGGGGGGGGGGGGGGGGGGGGGGGGGGGGGGGGGGGGGGGGGGGGGGGGGGGGGGGTGGGGGGGGGGGGAATATATATATATATAAGCAAGGGTAATTGTGTTAAAAAAAAGGATGATAGGACTCAAATGCCCACCATCATATAAACTCACAATACCGCTCACGCTACCTCACCAACAAAATGCCGTCTTACATACTAGGTACGTGTTTACCACCTCCTTTGGTAGTACGACTACTAACACGAACAGAAGTGGATTTGGATCCGTAGCTCCTCCTCCTAGCTCACTCTTGCCCCACTCCAAGGTCCCTTCCTCAAGCATGCAAGCCCTCCTAGCATTCGCTAGAGTCAGCTGATCCTGCTTGTCTGCCCCATCTTCAGTATCCTCCCTCTGATCAGACCTTGATGCATCCCTTCCTGAATCAATCATCTTCTCGCTCTCATGAAAGCTCCATTGATCTACATATGTCTGGAACCCAGAACCTGATTGGTGGCTTTGGAGCCCATCTCGTCCCGATTCCAGACATAGAACTTTCGTAGGCAGGTCTTGCGATCAGCCTCTCCAGTAAAGGCACAGTGGTACTCGGGAGACTGTTTTTGCTCCTCGTCCTGATACTCAGGGACACTAGTCGATGACACCATGACCAAGTCCACCCATCTCATTATTGCCTGAATTAGGCAAGCTAATAAGGTGAATTGTAGGAGGCCCTCCCCAGCTTCGGTGACCTATCATTCTAGGCTATTTGCACACTTAGCAACGTCACTAGAGAACACTTGGGAAGGTTCAGATCAGACTCTTTAGTGATATTAGCAGCAACAGGGATCCTTCTCGATGGACCTCCATCAACTCTATTCGGACTGCTTCTCCGGATGGATGAGGACAGAAAGCTTCACCGTGCCCAATAGAAAGACAATGCACATATAGGGGGCTTTCATTCATACACAATCGGCTGCTTGAGCATGTGACCATCTGGAAATCATACAGGCACCACAGACGGGAGTGCGTTGGCTGACTCAACAAGTACAGGAGCGTACGCCAGTCTCGTCCGTTTTTTGTTGCCTAATCCACACGGATAGGTACCCATATCACACTGGCAATCTTCCTCAACGACGGTTCGTTCCAGTTGCAGCGACAACTTAGTATTAGGATCGACGTTGGAACAGCAGC